>JANIJG010005182.1:0-12283 GCA_024611175.1 Megaceryle torquata | reverse complement strand
CCTCAGCACCACAGCTCCACGGGGGGCTTGGAAACCCCTCCAGGGATCACAGGGACTCCACCCCTGCCCTGGACAGCCTGGGCCAGGCCTGGACAACCCTGGAGGGGAAGAAATTGTTCCTCAGCTCCAACCTAAACCTCCCCCAAAGCAACTTGATGCTGGTTCCTCTTGTCCTGTTGCTTGCTCCTTGGGAGCAGAGCCCGACCCGCCCTGTCTCCACCCTCCTGTCAGGGAGCTGTCGAGAGCCAGAAGGTCTCCCCTGAGCCTCCTCCTCTCCAGGCTAGAGAAGCCCAGGTCCTTCAGCTGCTCCTCACCAGACTTGTGCTCAGGACCCTTCCCCAGCTCCACTGACCTTCTCTGGCCATGCTCCAGCCCCTCAATGTCATTCTGAGAGTGAGGGATTTGAGGTGCAGCCTCCCCATTGCCCAGTCCAGGGGGATGCTCCTTGTTATAGTCCTGCTGGCCACATTAGTGCTGGTACAAGCCATTCAACCCCAAGCTCAGAAGCAGCTCCCACACCATGAAGGATTAAGCAAGGACTGAAGCCAAGGACAGCACCCTCACCCACTCTGGGAGTAAAGGTACTTGGGAGCTCACTCCCAGGCACTTGGTGCAGAGGTACCAGAGCACTTCTGCTTGTGGGATGCTCTCAGGCCACCAGCACAGAGCACCAGACTGTGGTCCCTTGCCAGGGCCACCAACACAAGCCACGCGAGAGGCCAGAGCCACCCCTCACCCTGGGCCACAGGGGCCACATCCTGGCCTTTTGTTCTCAAAGGAGAGCATGCAGGCGATTGGGTGCCAGCCACAAGAGCTTGTGCTGGTGCCTGCTTCCTCCCTTGGCACGCAGCGGTGCCGGGTGCCTCTGGCCAATTCTTGCTTGCGTAAACAGCCCAAGTAAGGAAGATAAATGAGGCTGAGTGGCAGGGGAAGGCAGCGCATCGGCTGCCAGCCAGCCCTGCCCTGTGAATCAGGGCGTGCTGCAGGGCTCCGGGGTCACGCTTTTGGTTAGGGACCACAGCATCCCAGGAGGTGCTGTGAGAGATGCTTTAGGATGGCTGCCCCACGTCATTGGCTACTTTTAGGAGCATGAGTGGGCAGGTTAAGGTGGGTTTATAGACTGGCAAAAAAAAAATCTGATTGAGAAATACATCACATGAAATACTTCAACTCAGTGAAAAGAAAAGAGTGTGCCCCAAGTTGTAACCATTCCTTAGGCAATTCACAGAGCCCACGTGCTCAAAACCACGGTGAGATTTCCCGTGGCTCTGATGGGAGGGGGTTCCATTCCTGTTTTCACCAGGCAGAAGGTTCCTCCTACTCCCCAGCTCTCACCAGGTGCTCCTGGCATGAGGCTCAGCCCATGGGTGAGTTCTGTCATTAACTCCACATTGCTCATCTAAGGAGGCTGAGATCTCCTCAGTCTGGTCTGTGATGATGGTCAGAGGAGACCAACCCCTGCAGTGATCAGAGAATCAGTCATTGAATCATTTTGAGACCTTTAAAAACATTGAGTCCAAACATTCCCCCAGCACTGCCAAGCCTACCACTAAACAGTGTCCCTCAGAACCACATCTACACCTCTTAAATCCCTCCAGGGATGGGCACCTCCCTGATGCTTCCCACTGACACAAAGCCTTGATTTGCTGCCCCAGCCCCATGGTCTGTGTCTGAGCTGCTTCTTCTAAGGGATACAAGAGGTTAATATTAAAAAAAAAACTGTCTTGAGCCACGCCAATGCTGCTGCAGAACAGAGCACCCCTGCCAAGAAGCTTATCTGAGGCTCTTTGTGAACAAAGTGAACCCTGGAAGGTGGCGAGGCTCAGTGACAGGGAGCGGGGACAAAAGCCAAGATCTCTGCCTCTGGCCAGAGGAGAAATTTCCATCTTAGAGAGGAGCCACCCCCTTGTGATAACCCCACTGTTCCCACCACAGCGAGGGGCCTCGGGGGACCCAGCTCCCAGCACGGCTCAGCTCTGTCACAGCAGCATCTCATGGCTCCAACCACACTGATGGCTACCTCAGCTAAAAAGCATCCTTACAGGACAGAGACAGGGCAGGCATCCCTCTGCTGAGCTCTGTGACAGCTCTGCCTTTCGCCAGCTCCTGCACCTTCTAAACTGGGTCAGAAAACAGCCCCTCATCCAGCATGACACGGTGTTTAGTGCCTCTCTCCTTTCCCCGCCGTAGGTTCCATCTCCCGCAGAACCCGGGTGTCACAGCGGACAGATACAATGAGCCTTTCAGCTCTTACAACCTCTGGAAATAAACTTGAAGGAGACCTATGTCTAAGGACCGTGTGGGAAAATCTCAGAGCAGCCAGAGTTTCACGGAAGCCCCAACTCAAACTTTCTGCTTCCCAAATCCTCCCGAGGCAGCACGGATTGGGACCGGAGAGCGGCTCCAGCCGAGCGCTCCGTCCATCTCAACACCCAGCCCCTGGGGCAGTAAAAATCAGCTGCGAGCGAGCACAGCCCGTCTAACTCTTTATTTTTAATCGGGTGAACTGGTGGCTCCAAACTGAGTCAGGCCCCACCAGTTTCTGGAAATTTAATGCACAGATCACTTCTGTGGAGCTACCCCACAGCAGCTGAGCGGTCCCGGTCCCGAAACCCTCAGTGCAGCTGGGAAGCCCATGATCTACTGTACTTTGTGGATGGAAAACCCACTACAGCCCCAGGAAAGGGCATGGGGCAAAACGTAAGGGGAAACTCTGGCCTGGAGGCCAAGGAAAGGCAGAGGAAAGCCAGGTAAAAGTAGAAACACAGAGGAGGCACCACTGGGCTGGCCCGGCAATGCGAGGGCTGCTGCATCTCACTGCTTCAGGCTCAGACAACCCAGTCAAGTGGTACAATAGCCCTTGTATGAGCTCCAGGAAAGCACGGAGCTGCTCCCAACATCATCTCCTCTCCTGTGGCCTGGAACTCACTGTCCCAGGTTTGCTTCACTCTCTAACATCAGCATAGGAGACGCGCGAAATGTTTCACGTTCCCTGGGGCACAAGAGGAAGAACGGGTCTGTCTGCTCCCAGAGAGAAGCCAACAGATTGGAGCTGGTGTGGAAAGATCCCGATTAGTCTTGGCAGGCAGCACGAGCCAAACTTCCCCTTATCCTCGCGCGCCCTGCCATCGGCAGAGCTCTGCCGCTGATCCTCTGGAGTGGCAGCGGGGTTTAATCTCCATGGAGATGGAGCTAAAGCAGCTCCCTGATCCGCCGCAGGTGGCGGCTGGGCTACAGCCAGCTCCTGATGAGCCAAAGCACCTTTCTACTGCTCTTGTCCATCCCCTTCGGCGGCCGCCCTGGATGCCAGGACAGGGCTCACGGAGCCTCGGGCCTGTGTAGCCGAGAAAGGCAAAAGCAAAGCCCTGGGTGCAAGTGGGGGAAGCCTGCAGCACAGGCGAGGACCCGGCTGCTCACACACCCACGGCAGTCAGTCTTTGGCCAGCTGGGAGATGCTGGGTGGGGGCAAGATGCTGGAGCTGAAGGCGCTCCCGAGCCTGAAGCTGGGAGATGCTCCCTCACCCTCACAGCAGCTCCTGGCTTTCTCGAAGGATTCGCCAGTAGTGATGGATTTCTCGTGGGTTTTACTTTCCTTCCTTTGTAAAAACTCTGTTTTGACAATGCCCGACAACATCCTTGTTGCACAGACGGGGATTAAAGCGAGCAGATGCTCGTTTGCTCCCACTAGCTGGGAAATTGGACCTAAAACATTCAACAGAGTGAGTTTGTCTTTTCCCAGCTGGAAACTTCCCTCTGTGTGTTTTGAAGCTGGACGCGTGCTCTCCGTAGCCCAGCAGGTCTCCAGCACACACAGCTCCCCAGTGTGTGGTCCTCTGAGCACCGGCAGCCTGCAAGGCTGGGAAAATGCACCCGCACCTTGGGCCTTAAAGGAAGAGCCCCGAGGAGGCTGCATCGTGTATGGCTGTAGCTGGGCCATCCCTCCACAAGCAAAGGGCATCCTCAGGCACTAGATAAACCTGCCAGGAGGTAGAGACACCAGCACAGCACCCAGATTTGGGAGCCACCAATGGACAGAGAGGTTCAGATGCCTGCAGAGATAGTTGCTCTTCCCAGGTGGAAGATGTTGCACTGGTGCAGATGTTTCCCTGCCCAAGCTGACCACTTTTTATGGATAGGGGTTGAAGGGGATACTTTTGGCAGCCTCAAAATCAGTTAGCAGGGCAGAAAACTCCCAAGAAAGCAATTGCCATGCTGGCTGCTGGCTGGCACCCACCCACTCTTGCTTCCTGAAGGCAGTGAAGGGGAAGAAAAGGAGCCAGAAGGCAGAAGGGTGCTCAGCCCGGGAGCTTTCCTTCCCTTGCATTCTTGTGCTGTCAACAGGACAGAGCAGAACAGCCAAAGATGAAGTTCTCTAAGATAAGAAAAGGCATAAATAAGGAATGAAAAAGGTGCTGTTAACGGATGGACTCGAGTTTAGATTCTCAGAGAAGCCTGTTTCTGGGATTATTCCCTCTCCTCTGTCAAAAGGAGACAATCAAAGGAGCTGAACACTCAGTGCTGCTTCTCAAGGTGACGGCAGATTATCCGGCTTTCCTGCTCATCACCAGCTCTTGCTCCAAGGATTGACAGAGCTGTTGTGTTCTCAGGCCCACACTAAGACACAGCCTTGCAGAACGCCTGGGCACGAGGACACCGAAACCAGCATCTTGCCTGGCACCTTTGGCTCAGGACTTGTGCATAGAGAGGAGCCCCATAATGCCAGACCTCCAGAACTGCCCCAGTACCTAATGTAGCCAAGGTGGTGTAAATACACCTTGGCAGACCTGGAAATGAAGCAGAAAGGTGGGATATTGATGCCACAACAGGAAAAACAACACCTATAAGCAAGCAGAAGCCAGCAGAGGGTTTGAAGGTCTGCTGGAAGCAGAGGTCCAGGCTTACCACCTCCCCCACCCCCTCTCGCAGATACCAACACACTGAACGAGCCTGATCCAGACCCCTCACAGCCAAAGAAGAATCATAGCAGGTGAAGGACCCCACCCCATTGCAGCCCTGCATGGGACAGGCCTCTTGTATCCTGCTCCCTGGTTTCCAGTGGCCAAGGCTGCTCTCCTGCATGGAGAAGTGGGAAGAGGGACACCACAGCCTGTCTTCCACAACACACCAGGCCACTGCAAATGCCCTGTGTCCCTGGGAACAAAGACAAGGCAGGGATTCTGCATTCCCATGGCCACCACAGCTGGCTCCAGGACAGAGCAGAGGGACCTGTGGCAGAGCTGTGCTGAACCCACCATGGTCCAGCTCTCTCCAGCTGAGCCTCCCTCGCAGGAAGCACTGACAGGCTAATGGCTGTGTCTGAACATATTAACCAAATTACTCGCTGCACTGTTTGCCTAGAGCCCCAGCCAGACCCCAAGACTATTTATCTTGGCTTTGAACCCTCCGGCCCTCGCTGCGCAGTGTAAGCGCATAACCACAGAGCTTTGTTATAGAAACTGAAGCAGAAGTCACCAAGGCTGGCAGGCAATGGACCTGTCCTGCTCCAACAGCTCAGAGCTTTGCTAATCAGTGTGTCACGAATGGTGTCT
Source organism: Megaceryle torquata (assembly GCA_024611175.1). Classification (NCBI taxonomy): domain Eukaryota; kingdom Metazoa; phylum Chordata; class Aves; order Coraciiformes; family Cerylidae; genus Megaceryle; species Megaceryle torquata. The sequence continues at coordinate 6,734 of JANIJG010005182.1, read as the reverse complement.
GCCAGGGTTTCTGGACCTGACACTCAGAGGTAACAGGCAGGGGTGGCAGGGTCTCAGTGATCTGGGTGCACTTCCCCACTCCTGCCTTGCAGCCCTGCAGTCATGGGATTGCAGCCAGCACAGCACCCAGAGACTTTGTCTGTGTCCAGTCCTGCCCAGGGACTCTCCCACACTCTGCTTTCACTTCACAGCACGATGGTCCCAACTGAGCAGAAAACCACAGCATGCAAGGTGCTGAACATCCTCCCTGGTGAAAGATGGGGCCACATTCTCCTCTCCTCAGAAAATATAAGGCTCAGGAGAGCACAGATCTATTGGTGTGTTAAAGTCAGGAGCAAACAGCAGCTCTCTAGGACCTTATACTGGACTCACTACAAAGCAACTGGGGAAAGACCTCCCCCCATTGATGTCAAACAGCAAGCCTCAGTAGCAGGGTTTCACTTGAGTCCCCAGAGGTTAGTTCAGTCTGACTTTAAGCAGCTCTGGGAGGTTCCCTTACTACCTTTAGGATACTCTAAGGCCATGTCTACACAACAGATTTTATACTGCTTTTCCTCATCCACTTGGACTGCAACCCAGCTGAGACCATCTGCTGTCAATGGCTGTGCAGAGGTTCCTGTTGCAGTTGAACCAGGACCTGAGGTTTGCTCAGCCTCTACCAGACATGAGGGCTGCAGCAGTTCAAACAATAAACCAAGGTTGGGATTAGATTGCACAGTGGGCCTCAAGTCCAGGCTTTTATCCACAAGAGCCTCCCGCTGGTCGTGTAGACCATGGGGACAAGGAGAAGGCTTTGGGGTGGTTCCCTCTGTTGTGGGTTGGACTTTTATCACCCTGCCAAAAATCAGAGGCTACTTGTACAATGGACAATCCTCTTCTCAGCTCTGTGTTCCCTCACCAGTCTTCTGTCCTTCTCCCATGGCCAGAAGCTCCTATGAATGCAACCCATCAACATCTCAGCAGGTTTCTGGAGCCCACAGCTGCCCAGTGAGGGGCAGAGCTGTTACCTGAGCAGCCCAAGAGCAGGTGGGTGCCCTGGGGCCAGGGTCTGTGCAGTTCTGTGCATCCAGGGCTTATTTCCTAGCAGGGAGGAGTCTCTAGCATTCGTTCCCTCTGAGTGAATGAAATCTGCCTTGAATTTAAACACAATAATCTCATTCCAACCCTACAAACCACAACTGAAGCTCCGCAGGGAAAGCCGGGGTGTTTTGAATACGACGGCACTAAAGGGTTCCCAGTTTGTAACAACTCCCGAGCCAGTGCAAAACACACAGGGATCCACGAGAGGAAAACACGGGGGGAGTGGAGGCACAGCGGGGACTGCTTCTTATTCACAGCCAGGCTGCAGTCACTGCAGAGCAGGGCTGGAAGGGTTTGCATCATTTTTATCATCTCCCAGGACACCAGTGGAGATCCTCAGCAGGTGTAAACTGCCAGAGCTTAGTTCTGGGGGAGGTGTTCTGATTTGCCCCACACCAAGGACTCTGCTTCATTGCTCAGGCAGAAGTGTCTACCTCAGGGCTCAGTGTCCAGCTAGAGCCACCCATCCCTAACACACACACAGGGCAGTGGTGACCCGGGTGTTACTGGAGGACTAAAATCTCCAGGGACATCTTCCTTGGTTCCAGTCCTTCCTACCTGTTGTCAGAGCAGGGTCATTGGGCTGCTACCTGAGGTCAGCGGGTTCTGCACAGCACAAGAAATGATCTTCACCAGCACAGTGACAGTGATGGACCTCTCAGCCAGGCTCTGGCAGCAGTGGGAAGTCTGGGACTGGAACACTGTCTCAAATCGGCCAGGATAAATCTTTCCTCAGATCTTCTCACATCCCAACACCTTGTGCCTGGACAGAAACAAGCAAAGCATGTTAGGTTTTAGGCAATGAGAACAGGCAAGGGGAAGTAGAGGCAGAGGGTTGGCAAGAGCTGCACAGCTCACAGGACTCTGCAAGGGCTGGACTCTGCCCAGCACCCAGGCAAGTGTCTCTGAGCTGGCTGAAAGCACAGCCCGGCCGGCTTCCTTAGCCAGGCAAAAGGTCCTGCTGCTGTGCTGGGGCTGCAGGGGAGATGCTTGTCTCCCATAAACTGGACCAGCCAGACTAAGGCCAAAGTCCTTCAGAGTGCTGGAGGTGTCTGCAAAGCCTCGGGCTGGTTGGTACCTTGTCCAGGGCATCCCTTGGATCCCTGCTGAAAAGTAGCACCCAGAAGGCTTGGAGTCACCTCTTCCTGGTTAAACCAGCTGAACCTCCCTCTCCACTGGGAATGTGGCCTTCTTCCATGTATTCCTCACTACCCAACAGGGATGGAAGCTGGTTTCTTTCACCCTGCAACTCTCACAAATGAGGTCATTTTATTTCCTGAGCAAGATAGCGGCCAAAGCCCCCCAGCAGCTCAGAAACACCAATTTAATTAAAATTTTTTATTTAAAATATAAGTCACAGCTCATATCTGGCATGAAATCCTCAAAAGAGAATGTGCAGATCCCAGCCCTGAGCAACAGAATAGGAGCTGATTTCCTTTTAGCCTATACACTCATGGTTTATATCTATGTGCATGTGTGTGTATCTATCTACACAGGTTCATATATAGAGAGCAAAGGAGCTTTCACAAACCTGTTCAGACTCCCAGGATGTACAAAAGCCACAAACCAGCAGCACTCAGAATTTCACTTCAGTCATTTTCAGACCTGTGAAATGATTTAAGATTAAAAAAAAAAAGTAGGGAAGACCCTGGTGTTTTCCAGCAGCAGCAAAGAGGAGGGGTGGGGACATCAATCTTCGTCTCCTCAGAACGTCCAACTGCATTTATGATGGAGAGCAGCATCTCACAAGCTACGGGTGGTTTCCTTGATAATAAATCTAATGTCATGATCCAACGTACCTTGGTTGCTTTGCTGAGCTGTGCTTAGGAGGTATTTTCACAAGGCCAGAACTGGTGAATCCAAACAGAGGCACCTCTGTTGATTTTCCCTTGCTGCAGACAGGGCTGAAAGCAGATTTTAACATCCTGAAGTGGTATAAGGAGAAAGAAAGGAGTAAATCAAAACAGGGTGGCAAATGAGGTGTAAAGGAGAGGGGAATTAGCTCTGTAGATAGGGAGGGACACGCACAGAGCAAGAGCCAGTCACTGACAGGGTCCTGAGCCCCTTTTCTTCAGTGACCTGATTTCTGATGGGCAGCAGAGTGAGGGATGCTGGAGCCAGATCCCAGCCACAGCTCGTGGGGGACAGGGCAGTGCTGGTGCCACGTTGCCCCCCTCAATTAGTCCTCCCCCACACCAGCCTGGGGCTGTGAGCTGTGCTGGGGCAGCTTTGCTTCCAGCCCCAGGGAGCGCTGCAAGCATGCTCTGCCCCTCAGCTCATTAAACACATGAAATTTCTGGCTGACACAATAATAGTAATAGTCCAGCCTGTTTCTAAGCTTGGGTGGCTTTGCTTTCTGCTTTTGCCATTCTCCTCTTAACTACTCCCAGAGCTGAGGTGCCAAGAGAAGGATTGATATGCAGACTTGCTCATTCAGGGATATCAGGCTGATTTTTTTTTTTATTGGAGCCAGGAGTAAAGATTTCTATTTTTCCAAGACCAGGGAAAGCACGTTCAGGTTGATAAATACCTGTCAGCAAGACCCATTAGCTGATTAAGTGAACTACAAAGGGAAAATAAAAGACACCCACCCTGTCATTCCCAGTGGAACAGCTCAATGGCCTTTTCCTCCATGCAGGCTTTTTAAGAGATTTCTTGGAGTGTTTTCTGCAGGTCTGCACATTTGTTGGTTGTTGAAGGGATGGGCCATCAGAACCTGTCTAAACTGAACCTCATTCTCAGCAATCACAATTAAGAAGCTGCCCAGCACAAGCTTCTCCTTTTGGTTCTTCCTCACACCAGCTATGGGCTCATCTCTGCTGCATCAGGAACTGTCAGCACCCTCTCCAGCACAGTTACTGAGCAGGGATGTATTATGGGCCAATCATCACATGAAGCTCCAGAAACTCTTGCTTCTAGTGGTCAGGAACATCACTTCTGTGCCTCAGTTTCTCCCTCTGTAAAATAAAAATGATGGGAACTCTGTCCAAACCTTGAGCCCTGCGAGGGAGGGTCCCCAGTGCTGATGACAACCCTTCCAAGCACGCTGAAGGTCTCACAAGTGCCAGTCTCAGAGCCTCAGCTCCTAGAGCTGATCACACACTTCCAGCAGAAGCTTATACGCTCCTGGGGTCATGAAGGGAAAGAGACCAGAAACATCGCCCTAAAACTAAAAAAGCAACAGAAAAGGATGTGGGTTATTTCCTCTTTAACCTGCTTGGTTTTCAGCACAATGCAGTAGTTTATGATCAATCGGGGACAAGTGGTGCTTTAGCACTTGGAAATAACCAGAGTCAGCAATACTGCCGCGGGAACAGCCGGTCTGCGCCCGCTCTCCTCTCCGCGTAGCTGGCGGCAGTGAAAAGACAGGATTTACTGCAGCAGCAAAGGTTTCAATCTAATCCCCTCTGTAATCTCTTACTCTAGGAAACTTCAGGATATTGTGGGTGGGAACAGGGCTCGACCTTAAACTCGGGAGTTGCAGAAGAGCAACAATTCACAGCAGGACTGATCCTCCCTCCATCGCTGCGCATCAGAGCTGCTGGGGGATTATGCCCGGACCTGGACTAGACAGGCACACAGGGCACAGAATAGCAACAAGCATGGATGCAAAGCTTGACTCAGCACCTCCTGCCTTCCCTCCCTTCTTCCCAGCTGCAGTTGGAGAACCAGCAGAGCCCCACCATGCCATGTTCAGTGAGAAAAGCCAGGCTTGTCACAAACCAGAAAACTAATTGCCCCCAGATGTCTCATTAAGGCCACAAGAAAATCTTTACAGGGTCAGGAAAGCACTTGTGGAAATCACCAGGAGGTCACGCTGCCAAACCTTCCCTGGGGCTACACACAAGCCTACAGCTTGGTGACACCTGAGCACAGGACCAGGAACCAAGGTTCCTGCAAGAGGAGCCTGGCAAACAGGCAGGGCTTGGACTAGATGATCTTTCGAGGTCCCTTCCAATCCCTAACACTGTGATCAGCCTCACATCAAGCAAAGAGGCAGCTCTGACAGCTTCCTAGCAGGAATATGCTTATCTTTACAGAGAAGGAGGATCACAGACCTTCAGGTGGCTTGGGCTGCCCCTGCTGCCCGTTTCATTGATGAAAGCAGGGCAGATACTGCAGCAGGAGAGGTACAAGACCACCCTCTGACTGCTACCACCTTTAACAGTTTACCAACCTCTGCTAAAGCTGCTGTCTCCAAAGCCAGGCTTCTCAGTATCCCCCATCCCCGAGATATTGGGCAGGTTTCACTTCAGTTCCACCCCATCAGTGCTACAAAGCGAGAGGCCGGGGTGCACCCTGCAGTGGCCGTTATCCCACAGGACAACGGCCTCGTGTCCTTCCCTGGGCAGCAGGAAGCCTTGGGGTGACCGAGGTAACACTGCTCACGGAGGCTGCTCCATCTGCAACTCGTCCTGCGCCAGAACAGCAGCGGGGAGATAAGGAGTCTCAAAGGTCTCATGGAAAACTCCGACAAGCAATCTATTTTGAGCTGGCCCAGCTTGCTTTTCCTGCTGGCCGCTGGCCCTGCTCCTCATGCGGGCATGGGATGAGCTAGACCTTGTGTCTCTGGAGGACAGGCCAGGGACACGAGCTGTCCCCTTCAATGGGAGGCGAGCAAAGGCAGCAGCAGTGGCCTCTGATGTGCGTGGGAATATTTCCATCAAGGAACAGCATGCAGAGCTGGGGAGTGGCCACACACCGCTGGCTTTGCAGCCTTCACCTGCACTGCAGGCTGCTTCCAGTCCAGGTTCCCACTGGAGTGATCCTGGCCTGATGGGACAGACTTCAAGTGATGCAGTGTCCTGGTCTCCATCTGCGGAATTATTTCAGTTGCTTTTGCCTGGGGAAGGGAAAGAAGAACAAGTCACAGGCAAGAAAAGCACAGCATTTGAAATTTAAACTGTGGCTTGCTCCTCTCTCTCCAGAGAGAGAGATGAGTCTGAGCTCACTTTGCCTACACACCACTTTGGTGGTAGAGATGCTCTGATCCAGAGGCCACCCAGCAAAGCTGTTCTCACCCACCTGGACCTCCCTGGGTCCCACTGCAGTGCCATGGCCAAGAAGGGCTTTGCTGCAGCGAGCGACCTCATTGGCTTCCCACCCTGGCCCACACCTCAGCGTTTGCACGCTCAGCTCCTGCCCTTTGGCTGCCCTCGCTCCTGCTCCACAATGTAGGCTTGGCATGTGCTGCATCCCTGGCTCCTTCCAACTCCAGCCCTGCTCCGGTACAGCTCTGTCAGGATAACTGCATGATGCTCCTGCCCCTCCTCTCTGCAAGCCCTGACTCAAGGACGTGGGTCTGTCTCATTAAGATGTGGACCTGTTGGAGCAGGGCCAGAGGAGGCCACAGCAGTGATGAGAGGGCCAGAACCCTCTGCTGGGAGGCCAGGCTGGAGAGTTTGGCTTCAGCCTGGAGAAGAAAAGGCTCCAGGGAGACTTTATTACAGATTTTTAGTACTTCATAGTGCCTGTCAAAGATGGGGACAGAGTTTTGAGCAGGGCCTGCTGGGACAGGACAAGGGGTGATGATTTTAATCAAAAAGGAGATTTAAACTGAAGAGAAGGAAGAAATTATTGATGCTGAGGGTGGTGAGAGCCTGGCCCAGGCTGCCCAGAGAGGTGGTGGCTGCCCCATCCCTGGCACCATTGCA
>JANIJG010005181.1:14030-76713 GCA_024611175.1 Megaceryle torquata | reverse complement strand
CCCCCCCCCCCACCCCCCCCCCCCCCCAACCCCAAACAAAACAACAACAAAAAACCCACACAAAACAAAAAACCCCACACAGAAAAAATCTCTTAAGAGTAAAAAGAAAAAAAAAAAAAAAAAACACCAAACTAAACCCACAAACAATAAAACCCAACAATAAATCCATAGGTGTGCATGAGTACGTATAACATGGAACAAGAATTAAGTATTCTCTCCAAGGTCATGTTAAGAGCAGAACTGAGTAAAAACTAGTTAACATGTGGGTTCATGTTTGCTTTTTTTTGTCTACAGATCCCACTTTTGGTGTAACACACAGAACTCATGGAGCACAAATTACATGTACCAGGCATTTATGTGGAAAATCTGTATGGCCAAAGCATCTTGATAAACCACAGTTCCTGCTGGGTGAGTTAAGAGCCTGTCTTGAGGGAATAAGGGATTCAAAAATCCCCATGCAGGTGAGTGTAAATCTCTTCCTCCTTTCATGGTTTTAGCTTTGCTGGTGGTTTTAATTTCCATTTACAACTATTCATTGGAATGAAATGAGAGAGTCTCAAGGTGCTGCTGTATGGTTCATTAACTCCAGAGTTTTTGACAGACCCTTTCCTTGCTGTGGGTTTCTCTGGCTAGCTGTGCTCACTGAAGTGATGCTGAACCTGCTGCCAGTCTTACCTGCACCATGGTGTAAAGGGAAGGTGTAACAGGTGTCAGTTTGCATCGGGAGTGATATCTCATGGCTTCTGAGTCATGCTGTAAAGCCCAAGGGGGCTTTTCTTGTATCATTTTCCTCTGTACCAAGCCTTTTCTCACAAGAATTCTGAACACATTAAACTTGAGATTATTTACTTTTTCATAATAGTAACGGGTTGGAAGTGTTTCTGCATTATGTAATCATTAAATGCTGCTGATGTGCTTTTTGGGGGTTTTTTTTGTTTGTTTTGTTTTTTTTTTAAGCTTAGAAACCAGAACCCTGAGTGCTGTAGTGAATTTATCCCTTGAAAATTAGCGCAGCCCATAATGAGGAGATGGGATGATGACTGGTTAAAATTAGTCTCTCCCTGAGCTTCTGGCAAAGGATTGCAAAGTGTAATTTATGCAGCAGGCTTTCTAATCCACCAGGCTTCAAAAATGTAGTAAAAATATATTAATAATGTAGATACATGTGGCTGAGGTTAACTGCCTCTGAATTTTTCTAAAGGGGGAAAAAATCCCTCTGCTTCGGCAAGCTATGAAGGGCATCTTAAGGATGAAGTCCAAACGAGGTATTTCAGCTCAATCAACTGATCCCTTTGGGAAAAAGCTTTTGCCTTCAAGAGGCAAGAGAAAACTGTCACAAGCATTTTGAATGTCTACTGAAGACAAACCCCAAACTGGGTCTGAAATGCTGGAGTATTGTTGGCTGTAGTCAGCAGGCCTCACATCTTTTGTATTGTAGGCTGTAAAACACAAACATCTGGCCTGCATAGGTAGACATAAAACAGTGCTGGTGCCAAGACTGCTCCACACTTTGTGGGACCATGCCTGACCTAGTGAGGAGATGTATTACCTCATTGTGCTGGGCAGCCAGGTACAGTCAAAATTACAAGCTTCAACCCTTATAAGGCTTTTAGCAGTTCACAAAAATGGCTTTGTCTCTCACCCAGAATGGTTGAAATTGCCTCAGTGCACTCTAATGCAAAGCATAAAATCCCCAGTAGTCAGTGCCAGGTCCAATGGCTTGGAGAGTCCCCCTCAACACTTCTCTGGTGTCCTCTTAGTATGGCCTCCCAGGCTAAGCTGCTTCTGGTTTTCTCACCTGTGGTGAGTCCACATGGTTGCCCTGAGCCCATCTGCCTGATAATGTGGCAGCCACTGTCATGGCAGTTTGCCCACACACTGCAGGCTTGGAGCCATCTAAGGATGAACAGACAGCATAACTCTGCGTACAGCCTTTCCTATGGGGCAGGGATGCCATATGTGGTTGCTAGCAACCACTTCACATGACAAATAAAATTCCTTAGCAGAAAACAGAACATTACCACATCATGCCAGCTATGTATCCCAACATACAGGAATATATATGTCAGCCTCGTGTAGAACTTGTGGAGGGAAGTTTTGGAGTTGCAAGCTGTTCCTGTTAGCCAGACCAAGAGGTAAACTTGTATTCTGTGCAAGGCTTCTGATTTTGGAGAGCAAGCATTCATTTTATATTTTTAAAATATTTTGTTTAGCCTCATGTTTTGCTTTCTGGAACTGGCTCAGCGGTCTGAGCATTATCCATACAAACCTCCATTGCTAACTCTGAAGGCTCAAGGCTTTGCCTTGAGTAAACTGTCTTTGTGCTACTGAAGTCAGTAGCACCGTACACTTTTACATCTGCTGAGTATCTCATCCGTGAGTATTTGCAATAAGCTGGCAGTGTTATTAACTTAATGGAAAAGCATATTTATTTTCATTCCTCTTCGTATCATCCAAGATACAGATTTCAAGAACTGCTTCTCGTACTCTGTGTTTGAGTCCATGCTCACAAGAGAGCTGTCTCTCAGAGACAGCTCCCAGAGAACTGGGCTTCTGGCCAGTAGAGCTGATATTTTAGAAAAGGACATATCAGGCAATGTAAACTGCCCTCACAAAGAAAGTTTACATGTCTAAAATGTCTAATGCTTTTTAATTTTCTACATCCCCACGTACTGTCAACTCTCTCCAACAGAATCAAGCTTCCTAAGCCATCCTTTCCGACTATAAAGCATTCTTATGTATCTAGCCAGGAGACAGATAATGTAGTTGCTGGCCTGTCTAAAATGGATATATCAGATAATTACAAGTCTCTGTAAACAATTCACAATCAGCTAAAAGATTTTTTTTGTTTTAATTGTATGCATGACAAAAGAATACATTAACCTTTAATCTATTTCTAGCAGTTTCATAAGCAGCAGAGGAGCTATCATTTAAAACATTATGAACTATTCTGAATCTTTTAACCCAGGTGTTTCAGAAGAACCCCATTTTCCTTTATTGCCTATATCCCACTCTTTCTAGACCTGAGCAAAGCATCACGCACCAAGGTGACTGTACTCCGTTGTGAAGAAATACTGAGAGTATGCTTGATTTTTCTTGATTCCACCTACACTTTCCACCATTCCCAGATGCATTATTTATTTTTTTCTTCCCCCTCCCTTTGGCTTACACTACCTCTTTGCTGAGGTTTGTGAAACCTAAAGTTCCTTTAGAAATTCCTTTCTGAAGTTCCTTTAGAAATTAGCTCATGCTGCAGTTGCCAGAGAAATGCTATTTCTCTCTAAATTCATGGTTTGCTATTTTTTTAGCACGTAATAATATGTGCGTGCCTGGGGACTCGGAAAACCCTAAGGCCTTTCATTATATGTTCCTCTAATCCTGTCACTGATGCACAGAATTTAAACACTGGCTGTATGGTTTTTACTCTCATGAAACCTTGACTGCCACACCAACTTTCACCCCAATCTCATCTGCTTTAAGTGTTGGGTTTTTTCCTGCAACATCTCTGTGGCTCAAGTTCTTGTTTGGTTTGCTCTGAAAGGCGGCTCCAATTCCCACAGTACTTTTTGGAAGCTAAAACCTGGGGCCATGCAGGAGTTAAAGTACAGAGCTCTGTCTTGTATTCAAGACCAGAGCAATCAGCTCTCAGAAGCAGTTTCATTAGAGACAGATGCCTCTGGGATGAAGACAATGTTTTTGATACTACACGTGTGCATAGGCCTATGCCTGTAATGCTTTTCTGTGTCTCACATTCTCATTGTATTTGCAAGAACATACAATAGTCTTACTTATAGTGCTAGTGTCCTGTTTCTAAGACTTTTATTACACAGGATTACAACAGGTGACAGTCCCAGGTGTGTTGCCCTGGAGGTTAATACTCCCTACCTATGCAAACTTACCAGGTTTTTAAAATGTCATTTTAACAATATTGACACTGTGTTCCATAAAACAGCTTATTTGTAATTCTCTGCTTATGAAGTAATGTCATTCAAATCACAGTTGTCACAAAACATACTGAAGTGTGATCCAGTGTCTGTCATTACCCTCAGCTAGTTTGTCGTAGGTGTTAAATGTAGAGGTTATGCATGGATCATATATTCTTTAAGGAGTTCTGGATAGTGACAAGAGTGCAGAACCACTACTTGAAGTAAACATGAACAAATATTCTCAGGCCAAACTTGTACCATAAATTTAACATTTGCTTGCATGTATTTGCATGGGCAATCTCAGACTGTTTTCATTCTACCTCTTCCGTCATGAGTTTTAAAAAAATGTTTATTTTTTAAAACACTTTTTCTAATATTAAGTAACAGCCAGTAATAGAGTGTCTATGAAATTTCTTTACTTGCTGGCCATTTGTCTCTTCCTGTGGTGTACTCTTGCTTACGCTGAATTTTACATCATGTGGAACTTAGTCTAACTGCAGGCTGGCACCAGAAGAGGTAGTCCCGCTTCCCCTCCAGTCCCTGTCATGTACAACCTGGTTAGGGTAAACAGCTGGTAAATGTCTGGTCAAGATAGGAACTGTTTCAGTGAATGGATTCAACACCAGAATAACCCCGTACAACAGCAAGTAGCACTGTGGGAGATGAGCAAGCTGGACTGATGCATGGGAAGACAGAGGACACTGCAGCCCCAAAGAGGGATGGGGAAGGATCTGGCCTTACCCTCTTGGTGACTGCCCACAATTACAGCACAACAGCTTTTGTGCAGAGTTGTGCTTTTTCTTCCCCTTTATGGAAATATTCCCAGTTTTCAAGGTTTTCTCTTCCTCTGCACCATAAAGTCTTTAAATGAAATATACTCTCCGATATCTTTTTCAATCTGAGAACAGGTATTCCATTTCCATAGGCAATTGCAAATTTTATTTCTCAGAACTTTATTTTTCCATACAGGGAATCATATGCTCTGTGTTCATCCTAAGTTTTACTCGGCTGTATTCCACTAGTCCACCTTCTCTGCAAATTCTTTATTTTGGATTCAGATGTCACGCTAATCAGTGTAGTCATGTCCTGTTTGTAATACTTATTATGTTGGATTTAGATGAAATATTCCAGTCAGTGGATGTATCTAGCTCTTGAATTCTGATATTTTTTCCCCTTTCAGTAGCCAAAATGTCTTTTTATTTGTAATATGTCAGTTTTGAACTGGTCTTGGATATATTCTTTTCTTTATCAAAGACTGATGTAAAAACGTCTCATTTTCCTGCAGCCAGATAAGTTTTTCAAACAGTTGGATACTCTGCATGTCTGTACTTGCTCTCATGTGTGCTCCTTTACCCCCTGCAAGGCTGGGCCATTCACAGACTTAGCAGAATAAGGACACGGAGTCGCCTGTGCTGCTTGCTGTCTGAGGGTCTTCCCAACAAGATCTGATGGGTACATTCTGTATGGCTAATCTTTGTTTCTTCTATGTTTAAATTCAGCAAGTTTTTAAGAGTTTTGGATTTCTGATCCCTATTAAAAGACTATGACTAAAAGACCTCAAACAGTCCAAAGTGTTTGACTGAGCAACTGACATCATTTCTCTGTAAAGTTATAGCTATAGCTACTAAAAGACTCTCTAATGCATAAGAAACAGAAAAATTGCAAAGCTATGGCTATTTCATGCCTTGGGGGGGGGGGGGGGCATTTTGTTTTGGGGTGGTTTGTTGTTTTTTTTTCACACTGGCATCAAAGAATATGTCCCTGCTCAAGGCTTCTTTATTTGTTACATTCCTGGAATGTTCAGGTTGCAAAAGGGTTCATGTCCCTTGCACACTGGTGGTGGGTTTTTTTTTTGTGGTTTGGGGTATTTTTGTTGTTGGTTGGTTGGTTTGGGGTTTTTTGTGGGTTTGGTTTTTTTGGTTTGTGGTTTTTTTGGGTTTTTTTCTTTGATTTCTCTCTTAGGAGAGACTTCTTTCTATCTTTACCCCAACTCTGCTAACTAGGCAGCACAGTTAAATGCCTGCTAATGAGAGGTAAGCACCAGAACTTATGAATTTGAGGGGCTGTTGATATAACTTAGAAATGTTAGAAGAAAGTGTCTAAAAGGGAAAGCGAGCGTGTCTGCCTTTGAAGGCTCCAGGCCAAAGCTCTATATGACTAACTAAACTGTTACTTCTAGACTGCTGCATTTCACCCTGAGCCCTGAAGGCTGGATGGCCTTACAGCTTCTAAAGAAATTTGGTAACTCTGCTATTGATTTGTGGGGACAAAAAGCCAAAAATTTGTTTGCCTCTAAACTTGTGGGCATCTGACTCGCTTTTTAGGAATGGATGTCACAGCTTTTCTGAAGGACCAGATAAACACTGAGAAAAGGTTTAGTTGTTCAGCTCCCTGTATCAGCACTCACATCTGGTGCCTATGTCTGTAATGGTACATTATGACTGGAAGTTGAAACTAATAAAAATAGGGGTAGATTCCATAAAGTGGTGCTTTCTTGCTTTTCCACTGAACAGGCCCAAAAATGTTTTGGCTTGCATTAGATAATGCAGTGAAAGAGAAAATGCTTTAACTTTGATCCATAGAGTTTGAACTGCAATGTAAACCAGATGGAAAATACCCAGCAGATAATTTTCTCTTCTTTTGACCATTGAGGGCCATCAATCTGATCACATGAGCTCAGAGTGCTCTTGAACATCTATAGCATATTTACAAAATGAGTTGGACTGAGAAGTTTACTGTTCAAACATGGTGGCTGCATGGAAATGATTTAATGATATACCTATCATATTGTTTAAGGAAAGGCTGAATTGTATGAAAGACCTTTCACTCCAACATGGATCTGAGGCTGGGTGACAAGGGCCAGGAAATTGGGAAATGGGTGGAATTCATAGTTTGACATACTTTGATTTTTATTTGCCCTAAACACTGTAGTGTAGCTCCAGTGTCTGCTCTACTTCATAATTTTGTCTTACCCTACTGCAAACAATTTTAATAAAATGTGTATTAAATTAATCCCAGTTTTACTGAAGCAGTTTCAAAAGAACATAAAACAAATCGTAAATCGAAGTGGAACAATCCTGAAATACAATAAGCTTGTAACAGGCTGTTTATCAGACACATATGTTCCACCTTTGGTTTTATGTGCTGAATAGATTTTGTACAGATACATCTATCTTGCAGAAAAAAACACTGCTAGAGAAGAAGAAGAAGAAAAAGCTGATATGTAAATAAGCTTTGTAAATGCTTAAATCACCGAATGAGGGTTCATGAAAATGTCTGCATTTAAGACTGGTGTACACTGGCTTTTACTTTTTATTTTCTTAGCACTTTGGTTATTTAGGTGTATTTCCACTGCACTGATGCTGAAATCTGTAGCAGTGTTCTTATTGTCAATCTCCAGTCAACAATGAGGGGCAAAGTCTCAGATTGCTTTGATTGTGTCCAGGGTATCTCATACATCCTTTCCAACTGAGCAGATACCAGCATCCTAAAATCAGGCACTGCTGAGGTATTTACACAGAATGGCACATCACGAGATCCACAAAGGAAGTATAGAAAAGATCATTTTGTTAAAGTTTCTATAAAGCGCTTCTTGCTCTAAAGCTGTTGATGCCTGGTCTGTTTCTCCTGTAGCTGTCTGGCCACACCTTTAATTTTCTTATTAAAGAAAGGTGTTGGTCTCAGGAGTGACTGGCAAAGGGAGGTGACCTCTGTTTTAACAGATGAGTCCACTGGAGGTAAGGAGACTGTAGGCTTCTGTTGCTGCAACTCTGCTGTTTTTAATGGATTTATTGCAATACTGACATGAGCCAGTGCTTGAAAAGATTTGGGGCCAGACAGTCCTGCATAGTGAAAATACTTCAGCTCGATCAAACATTTTCTGTGGTATAGCTGTTTATTGGCAGCACGTAGACTTAGTCTTGGAGAGCTGATCACAGGCAGGCAGATGTAATACATCATAGAAACTGCCATGCTTGGCACTTCTAGGTGGTATCTGGGTATTTGTTGTCTCTGCAGGAAAAAAAAGAATCTTTGCTTTGCTATAGCTTTCTCATTGAAACTGTAGGAAGCTTGTTCACTGGGAATGGCAGCTGCACTGGTGTTAAACTTGTCAGTGCGGGGAGAGCTGCATTCCCACATACGAGCCCATTAGATAACTCATCTGCCTTTAAAGTCATCTTGGCATTTATTTCAAAGACTCATTTGATTATGTGAACACAGGTGTTCTTAATGCTGTCATTCTTAGCTCTTCAAAATTCTCATTAGTGTATGGATTGCAAAATTTGACCTTCTTATTTAAGAAATTAAATCTGTCCTGCCTAGGTCCTCACAGATATTTAAGAAAGTAGTCTGTATTCCAGTAATCCCTGTTCTGCTTAAGTAGATGCAAATGACTCTCTAGCAGGTGGCTTAGTGATCCAGTACAACCAACATTTGCATATCTATTTTGAGCTAAGTTACCGCTTCGTGACTGCTCTTGTCCTTGCAAGTAAGTTACAGTTCTAAAGATGCTGCATACAAATGTGGGACTTTGCTCAGTGTAATAAACCAGTTGGCTGGCACCATTTAAAAACAAACACTTTAGAATCTTCCTCAGTCTTTAGAGAGGAAAAAAAAAATAGTGACTGGAACGTATAAGTTTTCCTGCAAAAGAGGTTTAGTTTAGGCCTGTATTTTTTATTGATGTGATGAGTGATATGAGTGATGCCACCAACCCACTGGAGGAGAAGGCAATTGCATCTACTTGTTGTCTATGAAAGATATATTCTCTTATGTCTGTTTGGCAAGACAAAATTACTTTTGAACAATAACAAACGATTCTGAATAAGGATAACTTAAATTTCAGTCACTGTTTCTGCAACTGAATTACAAATTGGGAAGTGCTTTGCCTGAGTGCTTAAATTAAAAAAAAAAGTTAAGCCTGTCAGTCTTTTCCATGCTGGGATTACATGGAAAATCTCCTTTCTGTTGATTTATTTTTCTTGTGCAAAATCCACGAGTTCCTAGGTTTTCTGTAAAGAAAACCAGGTAGCAATTCAATTGGCCTAAAAGAACAACTTCAAACATCTTAACTGGACTGCTGAAGGAGGCAAATAGAGGAGATAGTTGTGCATTATAAGCAAAACGTGCAAGGTTTCTCACTCTCCTACCTTTTTTTCAGAAAATGTTTCGTTCTGTTTTTCCCCCCATTCTTTTTGTTCAGGCCTTCATGACTCAAACACTGCTGCAGACAAGGTTTGGTACTCAGCAGGGTTATGGACATCATGATCAGACAGCGGTTTTGGGGTTTGTCAGAAAGCTTTTGGTGGCTTTTCTCCTCAAGAGTATAACGCCATAGTACCTGACAATTCATTGGAAACTGAGAGTTTTGCCAAAATCCCAGATTATCACAGTTCAGCCCATGGAGGCTTGGAGATTAGTCGCCACATCTTTGCTATTTTCTTTGTCAACACTAAGTCCCTAAATTGTAGTTCACTTCTTACCCTTCCTGTTGCTGCAGTTGTTGAGCATCAAATACAATGGACAATGGTAAGGGGACAGGCTAAAGAGGAGTAGTGGTCACTGCAAGCTCCTCTGCATTGTATTTCAGTTTCCTCACTTGTTTGGGTAAGGATAAAGGCATTAAAGTATGGCAAAGAGATGTGGATTCTGCATCTATCTCTGTCACCAAACTGTCATGTGGTTTTGGGGAAGTCACTTCACTCTCTGTGCTGCCCTCCTACTGCTTACAAAGGAGGAATTCTGGGTTCCACTTTCCTTTGAGGGGTACATTGAAAACCATAGATATTGGTTTCTGTATGAGAGCCCTGGATGAATTTATTTTCTGTATAGTGTAATGGGATGGTCATAATAATTCTCCTTATTAAGAAAAATATGAAAAGGAAGGTAAAAGTAGGTTGTGCTTCACAGCAGCCTTCTCCACTTCAGTGGAGAAGGATCTCTCTTGGATATCTCCAAGATCTACCTACAGCACCCTAGAACTTCCTATAAAAAAAAAATAATCTAGCCAATATAATTTGAAATTCTTATCTGTTTTGAAACAACTATAATTTGTGATGTTAATATGTGGATAGCTCTAGCCAGTCTCAAAGTATTAATATACTCACAAAGTGGGTGTGCTTTTGACTATTTATAGTCTACTTATGGGAAGGATTTGTCACCCAGTGAAATTTGTTGGTAAAAGTGGTGTTTGAAATTAATGTCTTCCAAGTCATGATTCAAATTATGGTCCTTCTGACAAAGAATTTGCATTGTCCATCTCCTTCCTGACCCATCCCCTGCTGAAACTTGGGGTTGACCAGGTGACACTCACGAGCCAATCTCTAAGACTCTGCCAAATATAGGATATACAAGTGTGTTAAGTACTTTGTAAAGCAGCTCCATTTAACTAACAACTTTTAATAGAGTATCTGAGGCAAAATCAGTGTATAGAATAATTTTACCAAACATGAAGATAGTAAAGTTTAAAGTTAAGCTTCCAAAAGGCATTTAGTGGTGGAAGGTGGGCTCAGGTGGTGGCTCTGTTGAAGAGTATTTCCTCTTGCTGAAGTAATATAAGAAATACTGGTGGCTTTGTTCTTCACAAATCAGCCAAGGTCACTGGCCTTTGAATCAGTACAATCTGCAAAAACAAGCAGAGGGCCAGAAATAAATTGAAAGCAAAATATTGCCTTGGTATGGCCACTGTCTAATATACAAGCAGGTGTAATATTTGGAGTATGAGTAGGTGGTATTACCTATTAGATATTGATTCAAGAGAAGGCTTAAAAATGTATAAAGATTTAAATCTTTTTTGGAAAAAAATAACTTTTTTTTTCTTTGGTATTCATCACCTGCATCTCAATTCTTACCTGTATTTTGGTCTATCCCTATGGCTTATTTGTAACATCATTGCAACATAAAGGTCAAGTCTTTGAGGTGGATTGTAGTGCTGTTTGTGCTAGTCAAATATGGAACAAAAAAAACTTGCTTCAAAAAATTTAAAATGTATTGTCTTCAAAAGTAGTATCATGAGTTACTGGCATTTTTTTCCAATAAAGTCCTGTACAAATGCTGAAGAAACAACAGAAATACATCTGTAGTGAGTGTTGAGAGGCAAGGAGATAGTATACGACAGGATGTCCCAGCCTGTATGCTTATAAAGCCGACTGTTCCAAGCAGTTTCTTTAAAATCAATGCAGGTTATAAGTATAGAGCTACATAACTGGGTGTTAAATGGCAGTTTTCTTAGCAGTTCTCTTTCTACTAAAAATACCCTATTTTTGAAAGTAAGTCTTTAATGTTTTTTCAGAGTAATTTTTAAAAAGTGCTTGGATGATGTTAGAAAATAGCTGAAAGTGCATATATTATTTTTCCTATATATGTGTTATTGTACTTTTGAGGTGTGAGAAAATTTACCCTAAGAAAAAAGTTACAAGAAGCTTGTTACAAGACAAGGAAATTGCAAATAGGTCAGTCCTAACCACAAATAGAGAAAGCAGATAGTATGGAAAAGCCACCTTAGAATTAATTTAAATACAGGTGAACATGTGTGTCTATTACATAGTTATTTATACACACGTTATTTTTGTACATGCCTTAATGATTCATTAAAATGATTAATTAAAAGCTGTGCATAAGACTTTTTAAGAACGAAATGATTTGGATCTTGTTTTCAACAATAACATTGGCACTCATAAGCTTTTATTTCTGTGAAAGGTAATGGAGCATACAGCTGCTCCAAACATCTAGCATTGTATTTGCAAAAGGAATTTTTTTTTTTATTCGTGCTTGTTTAAATGCTATTTAAAAATGATTGTTGTATTAAAATGTGTATGCATGAAGAAGCAACATTAAGAACCTTTTACTAGAGTATTTTTTTCTGCCTTGCTGCTGCTTCCATATACCTGGCACAGTGACCTGAACACAGCAGAGGTTGAGGGGGGTTTCATCTCTTGAGTCCATGCCTTAGGCTGGAGGTAGATTAGATGTCATAGGTGCAGATGTCCTGGAACCTGGTGGAAATGCTGCAGCTGTGTGATGGTGACATCTTTGCTGGCATACTTTGTCCTTTGTCAGGTCAAAGTGATTCAGGAAATATTATGGAGGGACAGTGAGCCAAAGTTCATATGGCTGTTTCTTCTCTGGTGGCCTCAGTGAGAGCTTCTCAAAGGTTGAGGCTGTTTGAGAGGGGCTGCTTGGTGCTTTCTGTACCTTTTTCAAACTGTAGTATGTCCTGCTTATGGTTTCCATTAACTTCCACTAAATAAGCATGAAGGGCATATCCCATCCTTGATATCTACAAGAAATATTAGCAATAAGGTTTAAAAATACGTTGGTGCGAAGTCCCTTGACAGATCATCTACTAATCACCAGGTTCAATGAGCACAGGGAAATCCTGCCCAGGAATACCTACTGCTGCAGGGCTTCCTCTGCAAAGCACACCCAGCCCACTTCCTGTGGGAGAGGAGCCAGCCCTGGAGGGTCAGTCCTCTGAAGTAGCTAGTTACAAATATTCCAAATGTGCAAAAGGCCTGTGATCTCGCTGTGTACCAGGGAACACCAGGACAGGGTTGATATCAATGCAATTTAAAATACCAACATGCTGTGTCCACAGCAACAATTGATAAAATGATGGTGCTATATAATGTCCCTAGTTTTACAGACAGGGTTGTGGTAATAACACAGATGAGATGGTTCAGACATGTGTCTGCCTGGTGACTTAGGAATGCAGAGCTGCTCTACCCCTGCAGCACTGACCACAGCTAACTTTTAGGTTCACTATTGTCTTTCTGCCAAATTTCAACTTCCTGCTATGAACCTTCACAGCAATCTTCACGAGCATGCAAGGAAGCCTGCCTTTGTTGCTAGTTTTTATTCTGGAAGGTATCTGATCTTTTGAGGGTATTTTCTAATTGGTCTTGGGCAGAGAAGGAGCATGGAAGATTTCAGACCTTAAAGGTTAAATGTCTGACAAAGTTACAAGCAGCTGTAAATGGTGGGTATGATGGAAAGTATTAACTTGGTGTAACAATGGATGGAGTAGTAGCAACACCTATAACTATAAGTGACAAAACAGAAAGGAAAATTACATTCGAAGGGATTTAAAATTTTTTTTTTTAAACCTGTCCCAGATTGTCCCCTCTCATGTTAAAACCCACAGGAGGGGATTTCTGCTTGGAAACTGCTACATGGCGATCTGCAGACCTCTTCCAGACTGACTCTGCCCAGAGGCAGAATCTCTTTCTGTTCTCCAAAGGGCACAGATTTTTTTCCCTTCTCTGTGGGCACACATGCCTGAGGTAACTTGTTTTAGGTCCTGCCTGAAGGACCTTTCTCATCTCTCACCTAACCCCTGCACTCAGTCTGTTTTCCCTGGAGACACCTTTGCAGCTGTCTTGGTTTGTTGAGAACAGTCTCCAGAATGGAAAAGGGAGAGATATGGAAACTATGCAACCTTCAGCCCCTCTGCTGCCCAGGTTATACAGAAAGGGAAAGGGACAGCAGACATGGCTAAAAAGCAGATCTGTCTTGGGTGCAAGGAAGCATCTGCACAGTGTGAAGAATGTTAATACCTGGCTGCTGGCTTGATTTATTTTTTTTTTAAGCACTACAGCTGCCCTTCTGAGGTCACTAAAAAACCTAAATGAAATGGCAATGTTATATTAATTTTCTTTTTTACGGTATGATATTTTTAATATAACTTTTGGCAGCATGTACTAAGAAGCAGAGATTTTTCACTGAAATGCGGAACCTCAGAAGAAAGTCTATTTGTCCCAAAGTGGCATGTTGTTTCATGACCTTTCACAGATGCTTCATGGATTTGTCATCCTGAACTACAGAATTGCTTTTGTTAGGATGTGGAAATAGCTCTACTTGCAGAGCTGTTGGTGATATGACTCATGGTCCCACTGCATAGACTTGGACTAGTGCAATAGCTGGAAGAGGGCAGGATTTTTTTTTTCTTTTGCAGTGTGTGTTGTGGTAACAAAGCAGAGAAACTGCAATAACCTTTGCTTTCTCTTCCTCCAACAAGTGGTAAAAGTCTTAATATACTCCTATGAAAAAACAGGGGTGATGATCTGTATTAAGGATTTATTACTTTACCAGTTACTTGAATTTCTCTCAAGATTACACAAAGGGCAACTAAAGTGGGTTTTATTCTTATTCAGAGAAGGGTCTAGGCAAAGCCAGGTAACAAAAAAGCAAATTCAAAACAAATGACAACACTGTGAAAGAATCTTCACTTGAAGACTCCTCGCAAAATCATCTAGTTTATCGAGAAACCACAGCTTGGAATTTATCTAACATGTTTATTATTTTTAATATCCAGTAAGTGTTTTTCAGATACTTGTCCTAGAAAATGAGGGAAACATTCCTTTGACTGCTTGCTGAAACTCTCTTTGGACATTATGGAGCCATCTCTATCCTCTCCCTAATGACAGAAGGCACCCTTTCAGGCCAGCCAGCTGAGATACTTCAAAGCGCTTCTCTTGACTCTCCAGGTTGTAGGACAGAAGTAAAGAGTGGGTCAAGCCACTGTTCTGGACTGTAGAAACCTAGCTGAGGACAGAGTTGGACTTAGAGGGTAGAGGCACATTTTTGGACCCAACTGAATGGTCTTTAGTGTCTGAAGGCCACTGCAGGTGCAGCAAATGAAAGTACTGCAGTACAGCAATGGAAAGACAAGCTTCCCTCTAGGGAATGAGTTACCTCATCTTTGTAAGTGTCTGTCACTTACAGCTTTAGTGCTACCTGGGGGCAAGGCAGCTCTGATGCAAACAGCTCCACTACCTTCCCAGCTACATCCTTTTATATCACCCCTGGGTCCCTACTGACTCCCCCTCTTCTCTCAGCCTGCATTTTAGGGAGGGCTGGGGATCTGGTCTTGGGAGTCTTCATGTAGATACCCTCCATGCTTCTGTTGTTTTGAGCTAAGTAGTTGTATTAATTAGTTGATGCTCCCAATAAGAAGAAATATGTTGTCTTTTGCCCCTATGTATTACTGAGAGAAGGGAATGATTGTGGACACTGAAGTGTAAGTGGGGGCAAAACTTTCCATAAGGATCCCTGCAGCAGTGATGCACATGGCAGGAGGTGCTCAGCTCAGCCTTTGCAGGCCTGGCCAAGTCTGGATGGTTGTGATCAGAAGTCATACCTGATGTTGGGAAAGGTAACCTCAGATGCAGCCTGTACAAGTCCTCATGGAGAGTCTTAGCCTCCTGCCTCATGTCATCCTTTTCAGAGAGCCATTTCTTAGGGCTGCCTTCTTGGTTCCTGGGAGGACAGAAAGAAAAGCAGGGGGACAGGGGTATGAAATCAAGTGGGTTGAAATGTGATGTTTGTAGTTATGGGGGGAAAACCTCTAAAAAGCTGGATTACAGCATGTAAATTCTGGCACTTCCATCCTTCTTTGGTATTGATGTAATTTTAAAGAATTAAATCTGATAATAAGTAACTAGGACATCAGAGTAGGAACTGAACCTCAAAACAAGCAAGTTCTAAATATTTGACTACTCCAGGAGCCTGAGTGAGGGGAAGGGGTTGATTCACAAGGGGAGCAGCAGTAACCACAGTATAGCCATGATCACAGAGGGTGTGCCCTGGGGTGTCCCAGAGCATGGCCTCTATAGCATCTTGGAGATGCACCAGATGTTGCTTTTGATGTTTGCTTGCAAATGCTAGAGAGAAAGGCTGCCCTACAAGAGCATGTTTTCCTCACTTGCCCCACTACTCAGTGTCAGCACTAGACCAGGGTACCTTGATGTGTTTCAGGGAGGAGGTGGTGGTGGGGTGGCACAGCTTTGTGAGATGAGGGGTGTCACTAGAGAAACATGATGAAGGGGTTTCTGACCCCTCCCAAGAAATCTGTGCCTGGGTGGTCAATGCACAGTTTCATGTGGTTGTTATTGGAGATTTATCACCACTACTGCTGTTTTCTGCCTCGGGCATTAGCTTGGCTCTTGATTGCCCAAATGAATGCTGGCCTTCAAAGCTTTCTGCCTCCAGAGCTGCTAGTAACAGCCCACCTATTTTCAATTGCCCAAAATGTACGTGCCATGGATGGTGGCATGTTGGTGCTCTTAGTTTGGTAGCCAAGTACAATGTGTATTTTATGGTTCATTTACAGTTTCTGAGGTAATGAATGTTGATTTATGGCTTTCCACTGAGAAATCCTAGTCTTGTGGTGTCAAAATGGCAGGCCTGTTCCTGGGATACTACTAGAACCAGATGTAAGTACAGTCAGATTGCCACAATGCATATAACAAAATCATAGAATGATTTGGGTTGGAAGGGATCTTAGACATCATCTAGTTCCAACCCCCTGCCATGGTAGGGACACCTTGCTCAAGGCCCCATCCAGTGACAGAGTATTTACAGCTTCCCTGGGCAACCTGTTCCACTGTCTCACCATTCACAGAGTGAAGAATTTCCTTCTTATTTCCAATCTAAATCTACCCTCTTCCACTTTCAAGCCATTACTCTGCATCATATCACTACAGGCCTTTGTAAAAAGTCCCCCCCCCCCCCTTCTTGTAGGTCCTCCTCAGATACTGAAATGCTGCAATAAGGTCTCTGGGGTCTTCTTCAGGGTGAACAACACCAACTCTCTCAGCCTGTCTTTAGAGGAGAGGTGTTCCAGTGCTCAGATCATCTTCATAGCCCTCCTCTGGACCTGCTCCAACAAATCCATGTCCAGATCAGGATGTAGTACTCCAGGTGGGGTCTTGTATAGGAGAGGCAGAATCATCTCCCGTGATCTGCTGGCCATGCTGCTTTTGATGTATCCCAGGATATGATTTGCTTTCTGAACTGCATTCACACATTGCTGGCTCATAGTGAGTTTTTCATCAACGACCCTGCCCAAGTCTTTCTCCTCAGGATTGCTCTCAATCCATACTTCATCCAGCCTGTACCTGTGCTTGGGATTGCACCACCCCAGGTGTAGGATCTTGCACTTGGCTTTGTTGAACTTCCTGAGGTTGACATTGGCCCACATCTCAAGCCTGTTCCAGGTCCCTCTGGATGGCATCCCTTCCCTCCAGTATGCCAACAGCAGACTTGCTGAGAGCACGCTCCATCCCACTGTCTATGTCACCAACAAAGATGTTAAACAGTACTGGTCCCAGTACCCATCCTTGAGGAACAAGACTTGTTACTGGTCGCCACTTGGACATTGAGCTGTTGATCACAACTCTTTGATCTTATCCACCAAATGGTCCATCTATCAAGTCTGTGTCCTTCCAATTTAGAGGCCAGCATGTCACACAGGACACTGTTGAAGGCTTTGCAAGTCCAGATGGATTACATCAGTTGCTCTTTTGTAAATGTGAGTTGCTTACTCACCTTTACAATAGCCCTACAGGGCAAAGAATAGAGCCTATTCCTAGTCTGCCCCTCAAACCTTTTAAATCCTTTCTAACAGAGGCAGCATGTCAAAGAAAGTGGTGGATCTCTCAGCTGCAGAGTTCAGCCTCTCAGAGATTGCTAGTCTGCATGAATCAAGGTGCAGTGTCAAGACTGGTAGCTTTTATTTTTTTTTGGAGAGAGAGGCCTCTTGAGAGTAGGATGGACCCTCTTCACCCTTGCTGCCCGTAAGGACTCCCCACTCGATCCTTTGAGCTGCTTGTATGGCAGCCACACCAGATGACTGAAGCTCCTAGTCTGGGGAACTTGGGTGGGGGATGTCTGGGACCAGGTGTCCTGCACCTAGGAAGGAGTAATAAAATGCACCAGTACAGGTTAGAAGGTGATCTGCTAGAGAGCAGCTCTGTGGAGAAGGACCTTGGAGTCCTGGTGGACAACAAGGTATCCATGGGACAGCAATGTGCCCTTGTGGCCAAGAAAGCCAATGGTATGCTGGGGTGCATTAAGAAGAATGTGTCCAGCAGGTGGAGGGAGGTCCTCCTTCCCCTCTACTCTGCTCTAGTGAGACCTCACCTGGAGTATTGCATTCAGTTCTGGGCTCCCCAGTTCAAGAAGGACAGAGCTCTACTTGGGAGAGTGCAATGGAGGGCTATGAGGATTATTAAGGGACTGGAACACCTGCATTATGAGAAAAGGTTGAGAGACGTGGGGCTCTTTAGTCTGGAGAAGACAGAGGGGATTGAATTAATGTGTATATGAGGGCTGGGTGTCAAGAAGAAAGAGGCAGCTTCTTTCCACTTGTGCTATGTGGTAGGACAAGGGGCAATGGATGCAAGCTAGAGCACATGAAGTTCCACCTCAACATGAGGAAAAACTTCTTTACTGCAAGGGTTACAGAGTACTAGACCAGGCTTCCCAGAGAGGTTGTGGAGTCTCCTTCTCTGGAGACTTTCAAGACCCATCTGGATGCATTCCTGTGTAACCTGCCCTAGATTCTATGGCCCTGCTCTGTCAGGGGGCTTGGACTCAATGATCTCCAGAGGTGCCTTCCAACCCCTAATGTTTTATAATGCTATGATTATCTGCTTTGCTATGCTATGGTCCCCTTGCAGCACAGCCATGAACACTCGGGCAGCATTGTGCTTGAAGGAATTTTTAATCCAGTCTGGCTAAAATAAATCTGTGAGGCTTCCTGCCATGGAAGTTAGTATTGCTGTGTGATTAGGTGGCTGAGGAATCATAAAGCCATAAACTAAGCCATGGGAACTGCCATGGTAAGTCAGACCAAATTCCTTCTGTTGTAAGCAAAGATACTGAGATGCATACAGCAACGTTTCTTGTGGTATGTGCTCCCAGCTTTTTGGCTGCTTAGGGACATTTTGTTCCAGTCACTCTGTGTCCTGCACCTCCTGGCACTGCTTTGGTTGCACATAATATTGTCTTAACAATGATCTAGGGATTGTAGCTATGGATGAGCACTTTGCTGTGTTTATCAGCAGGCAGACAGCTTGAAGGAATTTTGCCTGTGAGCTTGGCATGCAGGTGTCATGCTCTGCAGCAGGGAAAAGACTGTAAGAGTCAGATTTTAGCAGAAAAAAACCCAGAAAAGTCAGGAAAAGAATCAGGAAAAAAAAAGTATCTGATTAATTTAGCATCTGTTCTTACTTATAGACTAAGCTCTTGTGTTGACTGGTTACCTCAGATTCAACATTCAGATGTAATGTGTGAATTATTTTTAACTCTAGCCTGGTATATATCAACTATCTGCTGCTCACATTGCCAGGCTAATGTGAATTCTTTAACCAGTAACAGCAAAAATATTTCCAGGACAGGAATCATCAGAAGAGGAGGGAATTAAAACATCCCAAAGCACAAGCAAGCACACCCTGACATTTCCCCAGTAGAAAAATCAGTCAAAAGGACTATGAACTCCTGAACTGATCTATGTCCCCTCGGTTTGGCCTCCCCGACTGTAAGCTGGAAGAAGCCTCCACCCGAGCAGGCTGAAAACATCTGCTGCACAACAGAATCTGTTCTCTGCACATCCCCACCTGTCTTCATTTTCCTGATTGCTGGGTTTATATGAATAAGCTGTCAGGGCATCTGTCTCTTGGGCAGTCCCTGCCCATCAGTATAGCTTTATTGACAAAGCACCTGCATTTCCTATGTGCCCAGACAGTTTGCTGACTGTCATGAGGTGGGTGTGATTCTAAGCCAAAGGAGTCTTTTGCCTGTAGTACATCCTTTATGCTTAAGAGCATCCTGCAAAGTCAAAATAGCCGGTCACAGAGAGAGGGCCCATTCCATAGTCCAAATGTTCTCTAACATGCTTTTTTAATTAGACTGTAAAGAAAACTAAATAATTCCTTCCTTCCTGCTCATATGGTTCTCCTTAGAGTCACCTTCTTTCCATCATCCCTCCTCCTCTTCCTCTAAAACAAAAGAAACATTCATCATTTTGTTTCCAGGGGTGCTGCCTGCTTCCAGAAAGCAATGTTGCCTCTATTTTCATATTTCAGACTCAAGAAATAAATGACTCAGGTGAGACTTTTCAAGCAGAATATTTTTCCAGTAAAAGGAGCAACATTTGCATTGTTCCTTGTACTTGCTGCTGCCAGCAGGCTTTGCAGGGCCCCCCACATGGTGTGATGATAGGCCAGGGCACCTCAAAGAGCTGGTGTTTTTGTTTGTATCTTGCTACAAGCATGATGGTACCAATTCTGAGTCACTTCCTTTGCCTGCCTTGCTGTGCTTCTGTGGGATATTATTAAGAATTTTTCTGCCAACTACACTGAGTTGCCATAATTTGTTTTTCTTAAGGCAAAAGTACTGCTGAAGATACTAGCAGAGAAATATAATGTTTGTTAGTTACCTTAGTGGACCTAGTGGTTCAGAGTTGATTCCTCAGTTGATGATTTTTCTTAGATTTTTTTTAAATGAATGGTTTAAGATCATTTACCATCTAGCAACTAAAGCCCTTGGGTGTCCACTCCTGTAATCAGTGAGGAAGCTGGGCCAGAATTAAAAAACAGAAGTGAGATTGTGCACGTAAATGTAAGGAAAGGGAGAGGTGAACAAATAAAAAATATCTCTTGCTAATAGACAGAGTTTCACTTCCCATGAGAAAACTTTGAGAGATGGGGTAGATGTGCTTGGGCTCAGTCTCATGCAGAAGAATACATGGCCTTCGGTACAGGTGGGAGCAAGCAAGATGGCAGTGCTATCCTTGCACCTCTGCAAGGATGCTGCTCTGCACAGCCAGGTAGGAGGAAAATCTCACTGTACGATGAGTTATGGGCCTCTGTCTTGCCAGAGGTGTAACACCTAAGATGGAGCACTTGGATCTGGAGGCATATGGTCAAAAAGCAGGCTGAAAGATGTTTAGATCTGAGTGGGGTGGTTCAAGGTTTCCTGTGTGTAAGAAATAAGACTTTGAATATGTTTTTACATAGAGGGAGTTGCTCCAATGATGTCTCAGTCCACCTGCAGTTCTCCTTCTGGCTGGAATAGCCAAGATTCTGATTTTCAGCTGGTCAGATCAAAGGGATAACTTCAGCCAGTGTCGCAGCTGAGACCTGAGTCATGTGAAGACAGTGGGAAACAGTAGAGCCAGGCTGTACTGTACCATTTTTTTTTCCATCTTGAAAAACATTACTAGAGACTTGAGTGATGATGTGATCTCCATCTATAACTATGTAAAATGCTATATTCTGCTATATACTGCTATGATCTCTTCTCCTGCAGGTGCACTTCTTGTCAGGTGTTGGAATTCCTCTTTAAAAATAAATGTACCTCTACTGCAGGATCTTTTGTCAGTTTTTTTCTGCTAATAGGTTAGAAGCTAAGGAAACTTGGTTAAGTGCTTGTATTTCATATATAAGGTCTGTTCCTAGTAAAAAAAATGATTTAATTGTATATAATAAAATATATGGAAATAAATGGGGATGGTGGTGGTGCAGGGAAATCCTTTGACTAAGGAAAATAAATTATTCATTCAATTTTAAAGGGATCTATATGAGATATGGTCTTTTCTGGTGACAAAGTGGTAATATGGAGTGCTAATTCAAAATGAAAATGGCTATCTTGCCAATAGATTGTAACTAGCCAAAAGTGTATACTTGGAAATTTGCATTTTCTTAATCCTCTTACATAAAAATATATTGCCATAATGAGTGTTTAACATCACATTTGTAGGAATTTGATCCACTTTAACCGACAGTAAATTCTGTACGTGAAAGTTGCTTACTTTGTACCACTCTATTCCTAATACTCTGCCTGCCTGACATTCCACTGTGCCCATATGTTCCATCCCTGACATGTAAAAATATAACTTCAAGGTGTGCTTTTTTTTTTAAACAAAACCCTTGTATTTTGTATTCCAAGGAAGTCAACAAAAAAGAAAGATTATAAGAATTAATTTGCAGATTGTATGCAATATGTACCTGCATGGATTTACAACATGAGTCTCTTCATTGTGTGTACTTACAAGTTTTCAGGGTCAGGTCAAAGAGAAGATCAATGAGTTTGTTTTAAATGCAACAATCCTATCAGTTAGAAGTAGAGACAAGTTTGCCAGGTGATTAAAGAGTACATTTTAAACTAGCTGATTTAGGGAGCTAATATTAATGGGGGGAGGGGGGGGGGAGGAATTGGTTCAGATATGAAAGGATTTAATCCCCATGTAGATAATCCTCGCAAGAGCTAATTTAAATGGAGTCTAATCTGTCAATTACAGCATTGCTTCACTACACAGTAGAACTTCTGAATTACTGAGGCTTAATTTACCTTGTAAATGTGTTAAAGTAGTCTGTTACCAGTTCAAATAAAATGGAAGCAATGGACTGAATTAAGAAGTCTGGGTTTTTTTCTCCCATCATTGAATCCCTTTGACTTAAATTCTGTTTGGGGAGCTTGCTCAAGGGTGCATCTTGGTGATGTTTTGTATTTTTTTGGTCAAATGTGTTTCATCTCAGGTTACTCTAGAACAATGCCTTTGATTTGAGGGTTCACTCATCAGCCCCAAGAGTCTGTTTTTTGTGCAGCTCTTCTCTAGAAGACTGACAGGTCAAACAATGAGAAGAAACCTTGTAAGAGCTGAGCTGTGGAACTGGTCTGACAGATCACAGAAAACATTGTAAGCCAGTTATGAGAAATGTTCTCCTTACATCCAACTTTGGTTAAAATTCATGACTTTGGAGTCCTGTTCTACAGAACAAATGTTTTGTCAGACTCTGTAGTGATAATGCAGTAGTGTTTTAACAGCATTAGAGAATACAATGACATAAGCAGTCGCCTTAAATTGCCAGAAGTTTTGCACTCCCTAATAAATACAGCTCAGTCTTGGTTGATCAAATGCGGAAGTAATTTGTCCAGTTGAATACTTGGTCTTTTGACAAGATTTGTGTGTGTGCTGGATTGATCGAGAGTATAAGGCATGCTAAGATGGGAATCTCTACTAGGTTTGGGATAATGTATCTCATTTCTGACCCCTACTTGCTCCCCTGGTTTGCTGCCACTTGGCATAAGAACACTTTCAAAAGAGAAGTGTAGGTTGTGGTCTTACTTTCTCAACCTGTTCACATATTCAGCCTGCTGAGTCCTTATTGTCTTCTGCTGCTGCATCCCACTTTGTAGCATTTGTTTTCTCTGAAAATAAAAATGTGGCTGCCTCACTTAATTTCTTCTTGATCAGCTTCATGTTGGACATTTATCAAGCTCTCCTTCAAAGCAGTGTTAAGGTTGCTGTTGATTTCAGTAAGTGCTGGAGCAGATCTTTGTACTATACTACCCACTTTGTTTTACTTTGTTTACTGTTTACAGACAGTTTAGTTTGTCTTTGCACTTTTCTATCTGAAAGCTGTTGAAGGATACCTGCCCCGTTCTCAGTGTCTGTTCTTCCTTTTATTTCCTGTGACTGGGTCCCAGTGCCCCATTGGCACCAAAAGGTCTCAAACATACCCAAAGCATTGGTTGATCTCCTGCCTCTCTGGCCGCATAGCAGGGAGCGGGAGCAGACTGGGGTGCACAAGTACCAGTGAGCACTCTGGGGAGAAATTGCTGGAGGCATCAGGAGATGCTGCTAATAAGAAGCAGCAGCTCAGCAAGTGCCACAAGCAGGTCAGAAAAGGGATCAGCTGCCTTAGGATCCCAGTGAAAAAGGTTAGCAGGCAAAGCTAATGAAGCTTTCTCTATGACTCAGGATAATTGAAGACCCTGCTCTCCACTAAGCAGATCAGAGCTTGAGTATGGGATGAGGACACAGCATCTCTGCCAAACTGGGGCACACTGCCACTGTGTGTTGCCTCAACAGGGCAGTAGGCACCTTGGGGCACAATGTGCCTCTCCTCAAGGCCATCAGGAGTTTGATGGGAAAGGCATGTGTTACTCAAATGTGCTCTGTGCGTCCCTCAGCTAACACACCCTTCTGGCCAAGTACTTGCTATTTGTGTGCAAGAATATAAAATTTGCTGTGTCAGTCCTTTTTTTCCCCTCTTCCTCCTTCCTATTTATTTGTCTTTTCTGAAGTTTAGTGCACTGTAGCCGGTTTCATAAAATATGACATTAAAGATCCAGGCTTGCCTGAGTTAAAATTCATTGCTTTTACTTAGCACTATAACCTTCCCATGGCTGCGAAACAGATAAAGGATGAAGTGGCTCCTGAGCCAAAGCCGTCGTTCTGTATTATCCAGTTATTTTTAAAGATTTTTTTGCTAGACATAACTGCCAAAAATAGCACTGCTGGTAAAAGCAATCTTAACATTTATATACTATTGTAAATCATGAAAAATAAGGGACTTTGTTATACAGGAATAAACAAAGTTAATCATCTTTATTTTGTTCTCCTTCCTCCAAGAGCCTTTAGATAATTTGGGGACAGACATTAAGAAAAGCTCGGAACATTACTTTCCCTTTAATCCGTAGATCCCTCAGCTGACTCTACACTTTGTTTTCATGCTGAAGGGGAAAAAAATATTTTCCTGGCAGGTTGAGAATGATTTTTCCATTAATCTTTTATTTTGGAGCCAAGATACATTTTTTCACAGAGATCTGATGTGACATAATACTTTACTTGGAATTTCACACTCGTGGAAAAGTAGAGAGTGGAAAAACATTCTCACCACAGCATTCACAACGGGGCTACAAACCCTTCAGCAAAACTGAGAGGACAATAGAACAATTTAAAAAGGGGACAGGAAGGGAATATGTGGCATAGTAATTTCCCATAGGAAGGAAAGCTCTGAAATGTCATGCAATTTATTATAGTCTTTCAAAGATAAATTGATATAATATGGTATGTAGTGGCACAGGCCAACAATTATCTTGCTTGAAAGTTATCTCAGCAGTTTGAAATCCTATTAATTAAAATTAAAAATCACATCAGGGCAGATCTCAAAGTGTAAATGTGAGAAGCAATAAAAATGTTTCAGATTAGTGGCAATTTAAAGCAGAAGAGAAACTGCTTCTGCAATTAAATACATATGTACATGATCTTAGATTTATGAAAGTTGATAGACTCCACCCATCTCCCTGTTTTTGGCTTATCAGTGTTTTCTTTCAATGTTTAAAGTGTTTTCTTCAAAGCCCGGAGCTGGAACATCTCCAGGCAGTTTACTTGTCCAGATGTGGAGTGGATTTCCTAAATGCTTGCAGCATGGGGAAGACATGATGGTTTTTGCTTGGAAGCCAAGGAAAAGAAGAGAAATATTTTCAAATTCTGACTTGGTTTTCAAAAGGGCCTGGTGGAATGTGTCTTGAAAAGCTCCCATGCCTCAATGGATGAATATATCTGTTTTAATATAAGTCTAATTATGGTTCTGCACTGAATTTGTCTGTGTCTGCCTGTTCATTCACAAGACACAGCCATTCCTGAGTTGGTTTTGTACCCATGGTTAAAGCACAGTAAACTAACAATTCAGAGGACTTTCATTTGAGTACTAGAGGGCTGCATTTCTTCTTAAGCCTGTTAGAGCTCTACATTGTTTCTTGGTACTGGAAATCCCCATATCATACTGGAATGGGAGATAGGCTTAACAAAAAAGGTCCTTCTGACAAATATGTTTCCACCACAAGGAAGTTTCTTGGTTACAAATATACCATGGCTAGTGCTTACCTGCACTCAGCTTACCCAAACTCAGCTTTGTTCCCTGTGGCAGTCAAATTTGTTGTTTCCCAAGAGCAAGCTAGATCTAGTGCACTCGTGCTGCTATTGCAGTATCCCCCAGGGCAAAACCAGTGTTGGTAAACTGAATACCACCCTCTGAAACTTGTTCTATCTACATATAGCATACCCAAGCTTGGCCTGACATTTCTAGTGACTGTAGCTCATTTCCAAAGTCCAGTGAGGCAACCAGGAAGGTGCTGGTGACTTCTCAGCACTTAATATACTGAAGATACTTTCTGACCCAAGGTGTTGGCATGAGGCTGCCTAGTTGTGTCACTGATGGCTACCAAAGAAGGAACCTGGACGACTAGTTACATGGAAGACTCTATCAAAACTAAGTTTTTTGAGTTACTCAGTCTTGACTGTACTGCAGAAATACAGAAATTATTGATTTGTGCTCCACTGTCACCCGTATAGGCAGCATTTTATAGTGATGGTGTAGAGGAAA
The DNA here is from genome assembly GCA_024611175.1 of Megaceryle torquata. Classification (NCBI taxonomy): domain Eukaryota; kingdom Metazoa; phylum Chordata; class Aves; order Coraciiformes; family Cerylidae; genus Megaceryle; species Megaceryle torquata. The sequence continues at coordinate 50,831 of JANIJG010005181.1, read as the reverse complement.
AGGTACCAGCCATAACAGCTGCTCCTATTTCAAAATACCTGCCGAGATGTGTAACTGCAAGGAACCGTTGCTGTTGCATTCATTGCCCTTTGCATGAAGCTAATCTATAGAGAATATGCACTGAGTCATATTCTTCATCTTATGAAGTGCTATGCACTGCTTCTCTCTCCTGAGAAACTCATGCCTACAGCAGGAATACTGCTGGAAATGATCCATCTGTATCACCCAAGACAGGATCCAACTAAGCTCCCCTGCTCACCCTAGCTGAGAGAACCAGCCACTTTCTACATATGAGTAATGAAAATGTTTGGTTTAGAGTAAAAATTCTAATAAATCTCATCCCCTTTGCTGTGTGCCCTGGGTTCCATGTAGGCTTACTACACTTTTTTTGTATGACACTCTGCTCAACTCTTTCTGAGAATTGTAAGTGTGAAAACAAACAGAAAAGTTATACATGAGGGAAAACCTACTGCCTGTGTTTGAAATCAGTTCCTAAATCTGTGGCTGGCTAAACCTCACCCTGATGTTTTTGTGTGGTTACGGATTTTGGATGTTCTTTTTGCTGCAACCAGCGAAGCCAACATTTACCATTCTGTGGAAAATCTGCTAAGAAAAAAAACAACTGTGTACTGCTGCTGAATGCAAAAGTCAGAACAGAGGTGGGATCTTCTTTTGGCAAAATCCATCAGTGTTATAAATGAGAGGAAAAAGCTGGGGAACTTGTGTAACATTGCAGCCCAAAATAGGGCTGTAACACACAAACATAGTAGAAAGCAAGATAGATGTTCCTTAATAGTAATTTTCTTCTCTCTCCTTCTGTCTGTCCTCTTTCCTTAAGCCATTCTATTTTCTTTTCCCTTTCAGCTTTCCATCTTTTTCAGGCTAATTTTATTTTCTGTCTGGAGACAAAGTGATTTTCCTTTGTCTACTGAAAGAGCTGGTGCTCTGCTGGCAGAGGCCAGGGAGAAGCCTGAGCAATGTGCTTGCATTGCTAGGTATTGTTATAAAGTTAATTATAAGCAATCTGGTTTCATAAAAATCTTTTAGCTAAGCTATAAAACAGAGATCATGTCTGCTTATGATCCTTAAAAATGCTTTACCATGACACACTATCCTGATCAAGTGTCAATACTTTTTTGGGGGGATCCTGTTGTAAATCATTGCATATGGCTAATACAAGAGCGTTACAAGCAACATTTGACTTCAGGAATGCCAACATTGCAGTGTCAGGTTGCAAAATACCCAGTATGTAAAATATTTCTGTTAAAAAAGTAGTGCTATGCCATGCTTGCTTTCTAGCAAATGTGCTCCAGTTCTGGGAAGATGTAGTGGCTAGAAACAGGTACTAATGGAGTAAAGGATGTTTTCTACTATTTGCATTCCCCTTCAACCCAGCTTCATAAAGGGGCTTTGGTGCCATTCACTGCCTTCTCTGGGTACCTTCCTTTCAGTATTATGTCTACTTTCAGATCCTCTTTTTATTCATCCATGTTGACTGGCACCTCAATAGCTGTGGCCTGCCCCACAAGCCTGTATCTTCCCTGTGACCCGAAGCAGGATTTATGCAGCTATGACAGACTGGTTTTGTCCTCAGGAGCTGGCTCTGCAAGACCTCTATTCAGGTGCTGGGCGCTGCAGACCTGGCATTCTTCCATCTCCCTTTGCAGGTCTAAGAGGCTAAAACACCTCTTGCAGGTCTGTGCCTGACTTTCCCTGGGCTGAGGGATGCCCGTTGGGATCCTGGACAAGGCACAATGATTCGGTATTTTCTCACTTTCTCTGGCAGCTGAGACAGATGTCTAAGGACCATTTCTATAGCTGAATCCCTCCCTGTATTGTAGCTGTTGTATGTGCTTTTGAAACACCTTTCTGCATACTGAGAACGCCCATCACACTTCAGCCATGAGTGTATTTGCTTCTTTCTTCCCTCTTCCTAGTTCTGACTGCATTCCTTGGCAGCCCCTATACGTTTATCCTTCTGAGTTGAATTAATGTAGATAATTACTATGGGGAAAACGTGACCTATTAATTTAGTGGGTGATTTCTTTGCTCTGTTCAATTGATCTTCTTGATACAATATACTTTGGCACTCCTTTTCCACAACAAAAGCAGCAGCAACAAAAGCTCAGGCAGTTGGCACTGCCCTTATTTCATAGCTACTGTTATGAGCAGATTTGGTGCTTTTAGTATTTGCTTCCATGACATTTCGCTGTGGCAAGAAGTGTTTGTTTCTTTCAGTGTTTACAAATGTATCTTGAAATCATGTATGCAGAGTTTTTAGTTGACATTAATATTATCACTGTGCAAGAAGGCAGGCTAGCAAGACTGCAGGGGAAATATAGGTAGTCTGAATGAATTAAATCAGAGTGGGATTTTAGTGAAGAGACTCCTGTTACGCAAATTACCTCACAGTTTAGTAATAAAATGTTGCCCACAATAGGAAAGCTAATGCAATTTTTCTGTTTGCCTTTTTTAACAGACTTATTTTTTAAAGTATAATTTTGTACTATTGTTTCCAGAATAATATGTTTGAAGGAGTTGAAACACTAGAGTAATTTTGGGTGGGATGACCCCTCAGGTAACTTCTGCATTTTAATTCACAGACTTAGTGCAGAGATGAGAACTGCAGTTTCTTACCACAAAGTCGTCTTAAACTTTGGGGCTGAGATTATTGACTTCTTAAATTTAATACATGCTGCTGGATGGAGTCTCAAATCTTCCCTATAATTCTGTTTTTCCCAGATATTAATTGCACATTTATTAGGGCTAAAGCTGTTTCTCTGTTTCTGCTGAAGTGCTGATACTAGCTTGCTATTTTAACAGGTTTGCAGTATTGTTATACTCTTCTACTGGATTTTTTTTTTCTTTAATCTTTGCTGCTTAGGCTCAGGGTTTCATTTCTTTACTGAACTGTGAATTTGGAGATATGGTCATCATCTCAGCTACTAGTTGAGCTAGATAAAAAAACATACACACGTGAGCAGATCACACTCCCATCACACACGTGCACCTGTGCACATGCAGTCTAGAATATGTGATCCAATGCCAGTTACATTTGTCCTTCACATCTCATTGCCTGTCCCTGGCTGCAGTTCAGCTGGTGGATCATGTCCTGCTGGGTGACTCAAAACAGCCCTTTTTGCTATTGTCCACCAACAAGTTCTCTAGTAGGATTTACAGATTTGTTATGCCTTCAGTGACATGGCTTAACTCTTGAAAGACAGCTCTGAGACCCTGAATTTCTTTGCTGTTTGAGGAAATTACATTCACCATGGGCCCATTTCTTAGCCTATTCAGCTCTGTGTGTTTAAAATTAGGCTTTAGATTTAGGATCTTCTACAAATGTGTATCTGTTCCATAGAACTCTTGTACCTGCAGGGTCTTTGCCTGGCTTCAAAAAAACTTCAGTACAGGGATGGCTTTCCTTAGGCACACCCCAAAGAACAGCCACTCCAGGACAGTGATGGCATCTTGTTCTCCATAGCCATGACTCCCCAAACTTATGGGCGTGTCCTGTACTGCAAATGCAGGTGTGCCATGGATGTGGTCACAGAGCAAGCCTGCATTGGCTATAGTGAGCACCACTTCTGGACAGCCTATTACACTTCCCAGACTATCTGCTTACAAATCATATATAGCTTGTGCATCATGCCAAGTGTATTCAACACACAGCTAAGACATCTGTGTGCTGGTCCATATGAAGGCTAGGTGATTTTCAAGGCAGCCTCTTTTCCAGGCTTTGCTTATGACCTGGGAGGCAGCTGATATCTGCAGTCTCTAACCTCCTTACAAGGCCTCCCCATCCTTTGTTTAATGAATTTAAGTCCTTCCCGTGAGCTTTTTCCAGGCTGAGTGCTTCCTGACCCTTTGCACACATGCCTCACAACCCCAATAAGAGCCAGTTCCAATGGCCTTTGCTCTCATTTAGTGAGTCAGCTTCCACATCTCTCCTGGCATCAGGCCTATGAAGTATATAAATACTACAGACATAGCAAAGTGTGAATGCTGAAGTAATGATACCATGTACTTTCTTCAATCTGAACTTATTTCCAGAGTCTCTTATATGCTAGCTTGAATTTGAATATAATTGGCTGTGTCATTTGCTTATATATATATTTATCCTAGGGAAATAGTAGCTGATATATGATCAAAGAGCTGTGGAGACCACAACAAACCAGTGGGAGTCAGGCCTGCAGATCTGGACCACTAAGGGTGTAATACAGAGTTAATGCAGGCAATCCATGTGGCACCATCTTGAAGACATTGTCTGTTGCCAAAGAATTTCATTCACCTCACAGCAATTGAGGAAACATATTTAACACTAAAGTGCATGAGGGGATTTAGGGTCTCACCAGTGTTGGGGAGCCAGTACTGGGGACTTCTCTGGCGGCTGGAGCCCTCGTGCAGCTGGACAGACTCTGTTCTGCTGCCCCCCTCTGCTGTTCAGTGCAGAAAACAGCACACTCCCATCCTCCTAATTTCCAGGAAAATGTCTCTCTAGCTGATTTTCTTCTTTTTTTGACCAGGTCTAGGAGGGAGGTGGGAGGGGACGGGAGCCTAGCTGTAACTGGATTTGTTTATTGTGCTTGGCAGCTGGCTGCAAATGCAAAAGGACATAATGCTGATTTCCTACACACAGTAATTCTCCTTTTTGACCTTTTTTTTATAGATAGGGAAGAAAAAAGATATTTTGCTGTAAAAGCGAAAAAATGGGACACAAAACCAGAATTGTGGCAAGAGAGATATTGGCTAAATGTGCAGTGCGTAGAGATAGGCTGAGGCAAAGAAGTTTTAAAGGTTTAGAGTCAAGGTCAAATGAAGGCTGTGGTTCAAATTCAGATTTAAAAATACTAGCACACTAACAAGTCTTCCTTTTTCAGGATGTCAGTTCCTTTTAAATGGGAATCTCAGAGCAGGGCCTCTGTGGGTTTGGATTGGACTGCAAATAAATTCAGATGCAATTTTTTCCTCTCCTCCTAAAAATCCCTTTCAAATGGCTTAGCTTTGAAATTTCAAGTTGCAGTTTAATTCAAATAGCAAGCATGGTAAAGGAAAAGGCATTGCAGCATTAGATAATTATAAATGATAAAGTGACACCTTCAGAAATTTTAAGCCTGCCAGTTTAAGCAACCATTGCTTATACAGAATTATCATCTAGATTTTATTGACTTGCATTTCTTTCTTCAAATCAAACCTTGCTGCCAAGTCATTCTTTATGTGCAAAGAAAGAATGAAATAAACAAAATCTCCATCTATTTTGCTCTGTGGTCCCGATATGAGTAAACAAATCACACTTCTTGAAAAAAAAAAATAGACTTTGCTTTGCCATCTTCATCTCTTTCTATTTTTGCTGGATCAGCCATAACTTAACTGCATTTTTCTAAAGCCTGACTAGCATTTGCAAGTTATGCACAATGGGCCAGTATTTCTGCAATTCTTGGCTACCTCCACTCACTTTGTTCTGTTTTGTCAGGAGTAATGCCAATAAACTTGTGGGGCTGTGGGGGTGTCACATATAAAAAGTTGGTACATCCTCTGGATTAAGCCCCTTCAGGAGGGCTGTAAATGATGTGATGGCATTTGGGCTCTGCCCACCCATAAATGTTCAAGATGGTGCGGGTTGCAAAAGGCTAGGGCAGTCTGATGTTCCTGCAGTTTCTGCATGAAAAGCAGCACATTCCTGCTTTGAGCAAATAAACACAGTGAACTGAAATGTCTCCTTCTCCAGCTGCTGAGTCAGCTGGTGAGGGAGGTGCAGGAAGGCAAGATGTTAATTTTTTGTGCTTAACTGCTGTGCCTTTTGTGGCTACCTGGCCCATGTACTATTTTTTCCAAGATGGAGGGAAAAGAGGGGCCCCGAAATTGCAAGAGGAGCTGTGGAAGAACACAGATTTCTGTGTGAGTTGTCATACCGAGGGCCATTCTTCACAGAGAGAAAGAAGCGGATTTGAGCCTGCTCTAATCCCTGTATTAGAATCCCATTCTCAACTAAAGTGCCTGCATCATGATTTTATTTAACTCCTTCAGAAACAAAGTGAACTTGGTCAAAGTGAACTACTTTAACTTTAGATAGGACCATCCCCAAGGGCATTTCATGTGGTTAAACAAATCCTCTACCACTGCACATCTTCAATAAATTTGGATGGATTTTCCCATATATCCTGACATCCATAAACCCTGACTATGGTAGACTGCAGGAATATTTTGCTTCTTGAGGGCCCCGAAGGCCTTTCTGACACATTTAGTAGACCAGAAGTTGGATGTGAACAATCAGTAAAGCAAAGAATAACAATATGGACACAGGCTGTAAGAAATAGAGTCATGTATTTTATTCTACCAGGTTTCAGGTATTCCATGATTTATTACTCAGAGCAGAGATGAGACTCAGGTTTGTTCTTTGAACATACAGATCACTGGCAGCCATGTGAGTAGAGGTTGCCAGGTCTCTATTAATTAACATAGGCTGCATCTTGTCTTTGTGACAAGTTGAAGTCAACATAATGTCAAAAACCATGCCTGCTGACTGCACATATTGAAAATGGAGGGTGTAGCCTTCCCTTCCTTCTCAAATCATAACACTGCCTTAAAATCAGTATAGCGGGGGCTGCTTTAATTTGTTTGCATGCTTCTGCCTTCCCTATGTTCATGCTTTTCTGCATTGCAGATAAAGAGAGAGAGAGATTTACTGTAAAAATTTTGTGATCCCCTGATTTCAAGAACAGAAGCTGTAAGTAAATCCCCAAATTTTCATGTGAAAGTTGCAATATTCTAGCTGCCTGCATTCCAAACAAGCCTGCCAAAAGTATTTAATATAGATAGGTTATCATTCCTTATTATCTAACTAGCATTGACAGTGGCTGTAACCCCTTAGAAATAGTGGCATTCCCATTTATTTCCATGTTCAGCTTGTAGAACAAACTCATGACATGAAAATACCATAGAAATGGAATGTAATTATTATCATCATGTAGCTCCTTAGCATCTATCAGCAGAATTAACAATTTGAGGGATGCCTGTAAGGAAACCAGAATACATTTCAGTAACCCTGTGATTTATTCTTAAATAACCTTAAATAAAATTGCACTGGCTTAGTCATTGTGATTAAAAAAAAGCAACTTCTTATAATCTTCACTGTGATGATAATACATGTATTCCTTCATTTAAATAAAATCTCTGAACAGCACCTGGAATTTTACAGAGAAACCCTGCAGTAGGGATTTGTATGCAGCACACTTGCATATGAAATGTCAGAAATGCATGGACAAGGACAGCAGTGAAATTTAAAAGGTGATGGATAAGACAGATGGCTGAGCAGAAGTGGTCTGTATTGCCACGGAGAAAAGCCTGATGCCATCCTCAGCAATCAGGGCTTGAGCTTGCAAGATTCTGGCTGCTATGGAAGCATCTGAGCCAAACCTGGGTGTTGCAATATGCCAGTTTTCCAAGAAACAGATTGATGTACAGTCTGTACTATTTTTTTTTTTCGTGGGAGGAGGGGAGAACTAGTTATGGATTTGGAACTGTCATTTGGCTTTGAATTGTGTCATATCAATGCATTTATTGACATCTAGAAAGATTTCTTTGAAATAGAGATGATACTGTGAATATTGGCATAACCTGCTTGGAAATGCTTTTTTTTTTGCCTCCCCAGGCAGAAGAAGAAACCACTATTTGTACAGAATCTAGTAATTTCTACTCACTGTTCTGTACTTAATCTGTGAGAAAGATCCCATGTTCTCCCTTGAGTCTAATAATAATGTTGATCTCTGCTTTTCAAGGAGTTTCACTATGCTTTGCAGGCTTGTCATTGTGAGGGGACTGCACTCCTGAGAGATCCATGCAACAGCCAATTAGAGCTGATGCCCATGATGTTGTGTCAGGCTCAAGGCTGAATTTGATAATAACTGGGACTGGGAAGATAGCAGTCTGAGAGCCCAGACTTCTGGGTTTGGAGTAATTGCTGAGCAATACAGGGAACCAGGATTGAAAGAAAGTGAGGTTAATCCCTGAAAGGAAATGTGAAAGCTTTCTCCCTTCCAGGGCTGAAACCTTGGAACTATGAAGATCTACCACAGAGAGTTTAAACAGTGACTCAGTCTGTAACTGCAAGCAATGAGTGCCAAAATAAAGACAGTTAAGCCAAACTAGTCTAATTTCTGACCATCGCTTTTTCTAAAGCATTTGATGATTGTGAAAGCTTCTATTTAATTTAAGGGAATGGAGCTAGATGAGAAATTATTACAGGCGCTTGAGTGGTACCATCAGCCCACGAAATGTGAGCAATATGTTTTTAAGTGGCAAGACGAAAGGACAGCAGAAGTGTGGGGAAGTACGTGATTGGCTCGATGAGGCAATGTTGTAATTTTGGGAAAACAGTGAACTCTTGGTAGGAGACTAGTCTGAGTTTTGAGCAGAGCAAAACCAGTAAAGTCTAAACTCTTGACAGGATAATTAAAACATAGCCTGAATGTCCACAGTTGCGGTGAAGCTCACAGAGAGCAGGCAGTAGCACCTGGTATCAAACCTGAGGCAGAAAGTAGTAGGAATCTCCAACAGACAGTATATAAAAAATGTGTCAGCTGCACAGGCTGTGCAAACTTCCACTCCCAGATAATACTATGTGTTTGGGGACCAGTACTGCCATGGATTGTGCTCCCTTGGAAGAGATGAAAACCCCAAGGTGGTAACAGCAGAGCCATGGGTGACAAAAGGATCCAGCGTAGCATAGCAGCATGCAGAGAAAAAAACAGCAGATGGTATGTGGATTCATTTTCAGTTGGGTGGGAGCATGCAAGCTAGCGTGGTTTCAGAAGCTGGGATCTTACAGTACTGGATGAACAGCCATAGATGGGAAAGGTCAAATCATACAGTGGTAGGAAAAGCCCCTCTGAGAGTCTGATATAGACAGTATCTGTTCTGATGATAGATAGGACAGGGAAAGGCCAAATGCTAGAGAGATGAGGGTGGAAATCACATAAAGAGCAGCTCAGCAGTATCTCCTTATGTTGCTTGGGTCTAGACCATTATAACTGAGGTCACTCCAGTCCAGTTTCTGGACTGCAGGACATTGAATCTCTCCCAAACCCTGAATCTTAACCCATCTCCAGGGAGTAGGTCTGTCAAAGGGAAGAGGCTGTGTTGGGAGATGTTTCTTTTCCCCTGTTTTGACAGAGGAGAGAAGACTTTGCCTGAGAGTAGTCCCCAGTCTTGGCTGTGGACCCTGTCTTTAGGAGATCCTTATTGTAAAGAGACATGAGGGTAAGAGTGTCCTCTTTTCAGCCTCCTCTCTCCTGGAGTAGGACCCCAGACAAATCCAGTGCAGAGTCTGGGAGAAAGACAGAAGAAACTGTAGAAGATGATCTCTCCTTTGCAGGAGAGGGCGATGCTGGGACAGAGAACCCTTGGGGGCCTAGGTCTGGCCAGAGTCTGTAATTCTCCCTTTGAGACTTCTAGAAAACATGCAGATTTGAGAGGGAAATTAACGCTCCAGATGGGGGTGTGGAAAAGAGAGCTGAGATAAAAATTAATTACAAATGGGATGTAATCATGCAATAGTACAGCTTCAGTGTCATTTAATTTCTGTGTAAACAGAGCATGTTTTTGTGCTCATGGTTAGCAAGGGATGGATTCAGGAAGCTGTATTAAATTCTTGGCACTGTTTCTGATTCATTCGATGCCTTTCAGAAAATGACTTAATTGTGAGATCCTATGAGGTGCTGAGCACATGCTGAGGAGCATTTCTTTCCTCTGAAGCAAAGGACAGGTTCTGGAGCAGAACAAGAGCTCAGCACCTCAGAAGGTCAGTATGTGCTCACTGAAAAAATACAGCCCCCTTGTCTTTGTAGCTTGCATAAAATCTGAGTTTGACAATCCAGGGTGCTGGTAACCTTACCATCTGCAAGGCAAAGAGGATGATTTGCTGGTTCTGTGAGGAAACCAGCTAAAAAGGGTTGTAACTGAATTAAAGGATGAACTGACTGTTGAAAGAAAGGAGACCAGAACTTCTCAGGTATATGGGCTCACATTGTGAAAAAAATTTCAGGCTGACATGTCAGCTAATAATCTCTGCTTTGGTGCAATAGACAGGAATAACTCAAAACCTCCGTGGATGGCAAAGGGGAGCTGAGAGTAATGGGGGAAGCAGCTTGTTTCTGCTTGAAGCCCATCCCACAACCTCTGACCAGGTCATCTGAATGTCAGCTCGGGTTGGGTGGAGGGGGACCTGCCAGCAGCAGTGTAGCACCAGTCAGGTAGGTGCTTGAGGGGAACCACCTTTTTTACTAGATGTGTGAGTGCAGGGACTAAGGGTTTTCAAGCTGGAGGCGAGGCAGATGCTGACAGCTCTGGTAGGACTGAATAAAGATACCTGCCTGTGGCTGGCAAATTGTGTGTGCAATCCAGCACACACTGAATATTCCCTGGGCAGGAGTGCATTAGAGCCTTCTCCACAGAAAGAGTTTCTCCAAATAGTTTCACTCAGCTGAAACTGGAGAAGGCTTCTTATGTGCATGCATGATGGTTACTTTTACCCATCACCCTGCAGGGACATGCAGTTTCCACCAGCACTGCCCTGACGTGTTCCTGTGAATCTCCATGCTGGTGTTCCCAGTATGAGGGGCCCAGGGCAGTGCACATCAGTGGAGCAGGGAGATGGTGTCAGCCATACTGCAAAATGTGAGAGTTTTCCATAGCATAAGGTTAAAGTCTACACTCAGGGAGATCATAGGATTTTCCCTGTATTTTCACTGCACCTGACTGCTTTTTTTCAATGGTTTAGTGTATTACCCCAGGAAGCCACCTACCATATGCACCCAGATATATCCCTGCTGGTCAGTATAGCTCCGTGTTGCACATTCTGGGAGTGACATCAGGCAGAGCCTGGCTGCACTGCAGCTTTGCAATGTAGGTGTGAGCTTGGTAATGTGTGTTTTTTTTCAGGAGATTTCCCTGGCTTTCCTGTGCCAAAACTCTTAAAATACTATGTTTTAAGTTCCTCCTCTGCCTCCATGCCTTCACTTTCCCCAAATACACTGTCCTTGGATACAGACAAGCTTGGAACAACAGCAAACATGAACATCAAGAAAGTACATATATTCAGTTGTGTGCAGGTTGTGTTCAGAAGATCAGCCACATAAACACTGCTATAATAAATGGATTTGTTTCATGACATTTAGTCCTCAACTAATATTTGTATTAAAGCCCCAGTTATATTTTTAAGATGCGGTGCTAATTTCACATATATGTATATTCATACATATGTACACATATGTTGGTAGGAATTCTGTGTTCATATTAAAGAAGCTTAAGAAACTGCTTGCTGTTTAAAACTAGAGCATATATTCCAGCTGAACCAGTCTTCCTTGTTTGCATGAGCTTTGTTGCTCTGATCTTTCTGCCTCTGTTTGGTGGGTCTCTATGGCTTCCTTCTTTTTTCCTGCTGCTCTTCTGTGCACTACCATTACCCTCTGACTTATTTATTGTATTTCCCTATTTTTTGACATTACCTATCCCATCTTCATAGTGTGCTGGTGATAAAATGTTTTGTGAAAGTGACACCACCATATGCTGCCTAAACTGTTCCATTTTCCTGGTTGTTTAAGGAAAAGAGGCTTGAAATCATTCATTTGCCATTTGTTGCTATTGAGCTGTGATGTTCCAGAAGCTCCAGAAAGAAATGTCTCTTATAACTGTGCTAGGAACTGCTGTCATTGACATAAATTGAATTAGGCTGATGCAAATGAGAACAAAGTTTGGCCCCATCTGTTCTACATAATCTAGTTTCTAAATCAGGAAAACCAGTCACTAAGAAATGACAACCCATATCTTATTTTTGTGGGAATTTGATTTTTTTTCATTTCAAAAAAAAAAAGCTAATAATGCAAACTAGCATGCTAAACATGTTGTTTTCATCTAGGATGCTGTTGGAGGCTTTGCTTTGTTATTTTTTAGGTATGTAGCTAAAGTATTAAAATGGAATGGTCATTAGTTTTACTTACTGGAAAAAAAAGCTACTGTGGATAAGTAATGCTCAACAGTGTGGTTTATAGAGAGGATAATTAAAGGTGAGGAAAAAAGGAAACAGCAGATGCAGGCAGTGCTTAAGCGCTGAGGAACAACTGTATTGTCTTAAAAAAAGGATGAGCAACATATTTTACCAGAGTAAGCTACCTGAATAGCCTCAAATCTACTGGCCTTGAGGAGGCCACCTCTTACCTGGGGGTGGCTGTCCTTTCCCAGTGCCTGAGTGGGCTCCTCACTGCTCTGTCCTGCTGTGCCAGACCTCTCTGCTTTGCACTGACAGGCTTCACATCACCATGACACGTGGCTCATATTACTCTCTTCACTGTTGGAGGGGATGCTAGAATTGCTGTGGATATTACCCAAGCTTGCTAAAAGACTATGGGACAGAAATGTCCGTATATGTGAAACCACTCAAGTAACCAAGGAACATGTTAGAGGGTTGATTATCTACTTTACAGCAGCAGACACGCAAGTGCTGTTACAGGCAGTATTTCAAACACTGTTGCCTGGGAAGAAAGAACTCTCTTAAAAATCACAGTCTGCCCATAGTTTAAAAAAAACCCCACAGATGGTATTAAAATGTCTCACTGAGAGTGATGGTATTCAGGTGTTTCCTCCCATGGTTGTGCTTGCACAAGTGTATGCCATCTTGTGCAATAGCACTCCTCCCTTATGGCACAGTCTCACTGGTTGCATGAAAACAGGTTCAGGTAAATAAAGTAAAGCACTCTTACCAAAATCACCAAACCTACACACATGCACTGGATATGAGCAGCCTGATTTTTCAGAAGATGCTCTGTATTTTCATCTCCCCTTGAAGTAAATGGAGCTGCTGCAGTTTTCTTTGGCAGCAGCAGAATGAGCTGAGCCCTTATGCAGACATGGTCATTCATTCAGGCACTCATACTAAGGTGCTCAGTTACAGAAAACCAAGCATGGACCTCTCTGGTCTTACTGTTTATCAAATGCCTTGAACAAGACAACAACCAGCACATCAAAGTTAGGAGTTTTGTTTGGGAATGAAGATTTGAAGTAGTTAGATTATCACTTGTCACCAAATAGTCTCAGTCGGGGAAGAGCTCTATTAACTTTAAAGTGGGGCTTAGAAGTAGGGCTTCAAATTATTTGCTGTGCAAGGGATATATTCCTTATTCTTTTGAAGCATAGGGCAAATTTAGGGCAACTGCATTTGGATTCCAGATGATTCTGCTATAATGAAAGGCTCAGTTTTGTAATATCAACATATGACTGTTTACACTCCTTTTCAAAAAGAAGTTCCTCTCAAAAATGCTCATCTTACTGGAAATTATACTTTATGAAGTGTCCAATCTGTAAGTGAATTTATTATTAATTTCTGCTTATGATATAAGAATATGGTAAATGCCACAGATTCTGGAAGATATTTTCATATAAAAGTACATGGTGCACCTTAATAAATCCATCATGTGTCCAGCATCTCTGTGGTTTACCTTTGATAATATTATTGCAATACATTTATTTCAATCCAAAATTAAAATGGAAGGACTGGCTCATTTCCTGATATTATGTGATGATGATAGCCATTAGTCCATTTAAATCACAATAAGCTGATTTTGGATTTATTGGTTAAGTTCCTGTGTACTTAGGAACTCAATTGTTGAAAATATGTAAAATTTGTCAGTTTGTAAAATGTAAAAAGGCCACAGAAAAGTTCTGGGTTATATGTCATTAGGTGGTAAGTGTTGGTTTATTTTAAATCAATCTTTAACAAATAATGCCCATCTGGAGCAGAAAGATCATTCTGCCCTTGATCTTGGAAACACTTCCACACTCCTACTTAATTTACCAGTGTGAATAAAGGTGCACTATACAAGGAGACTGAATCAGGAACCTGTTGTGTATCACAGAAAGAGCAGAGAGGACATTCAGAAGAAGAAATAAAAAAAAAAAAAGGAAGGAAGGTTTTCATTTAGAGTGTTGATTGTATAAGAATTGATTAAAAAAAATTAAAAAAAAAAGGTGCTCTGTTAGTGTTGAGAGGCAGTGAGAGAAATGGAGGCTCTGAAATAGAAATATACAGAATTTGGGAAGCATCACAACAAAGGTGCAGTTGCTTATTGACCCTAATTAAGCCAGAGCTCTTGTGAGGGTTGAGATATTTCTTATTAGAGCACCCACAAGGCCCCTCATGAAAGGAAAATTTATTTGCAGTCACTCAGGATAGATGCAGAATATATGCCTTATTTTATTCCTCCATCTTTCCATACAAAGTGATCATTAAAAAACTTTCTGACATAATTAGTACTCTATCAAATTTTCCAGCATCTCCCTCTGCTCTTAAGCACCCAAGTAATTATTGTGCTGGGGACTTGCCATGCCCATGAGCTCACCTTGAAATCGAATTAATAGTGAGGCTGACACTCATTTGAGGCAGTCTTTAGAAAACTGTGACTGCTTCAAAAACCACTGATAAAAGAAAACCTACATGCATCAGCCTGCCTTCTTACAGTAACCAGATTATCGGTTACAAAAAAAGAAGTGTTGCTGTTGATGCTGTGTGAGGAGGAAACATAGATAGCCCTCTCAGCTGTGCTGTGTAATAACTGCAGTCTTAATTTGCCACCACTTCTTACCACCTGAATTATCCCAAAGGGAAATTTCAGCTTCTCAGACAGGCAGTATGGAAATGCAGCCCTCTTTCTGGGAAGACCAATGCATCTAGGGAAGTGTCCAAGTAGCAGCATGTAAGATTTCCCAGACTCAGTCACACTGAGCAGTGCCACAAGTGGAGAAGAGGGTGGTCACTAATCTCAGAAGCTAAAGGTCCTTAAGTATTTGGGTGCTTAATGAGAGTGAAGAGAAAAATGTTTGGCCAGATGCAATGGGACAAGCCTCTACATCTACAAGCAATCCTGTAGGATCTTTAGTGAGCTTAGAGGCATCAGGTACTTGATTCCCTGGGCTAACTCTGGACTGTCTCTGCATGGGGCAACCCAGAGAAGCCACTTTGCTTGTCCTTGGAATATGGAAGGCAGAAAAACTCTTGTAGAAAACCTCATATACCTCTAAATTCAAACACATCTGAAGGCAGGAGGCTGACACAAGCCTGCATCAGCATGATACGGATGCCTCCAGCTGATTTGCCAAAAGCATGGACCTGTTTCAGCGCTCAACTTAATCTGTCGAGATTTGTGACGCTTTGCTTTCTGATTCATAAATGCATAATGTCTACTTCAACAAGCAAAATATTAGCCACAAACTAATGGGCCTCATTTACCTCATTTGGGAACCAGACACACCTGGGTACATATGATGGGTTATGTAAATGTCACTTAAGGCCTATTAAAATTGATTTTGCAGTTTAAGTACTGAATAGATCTGGGCAAATGATCAACGTAGATTTTCCACAGAATTAATAAAACAAACAGCCTTTGGCAACTGGATCACTGAATAAGAAGCATTAATTGGAAACCTACCATTAAGCATGATTGTCAGTATGCTGGCTGCCCAGCATTAAAGAAGCAAAGATATCTTCTGGGAAACCCTCTAAATTCTGGAGGTAAAATGACTGTGAAAAAGAGCAGGCCAAAACCGTACAGGCCACCTGCCAACAAAGTTTGCAGATCACTCAGCAAACCAAAACTGGACATGTCCTGGCAGTCAGGGAGAAAATTGGAGCTGATGCCAATTTTCCTCAGTATTTATCAACACTATTATAGCACCGTGGCAATAAAACATCCAGTCAGATGAGTGACAGGGGTTTTTTTACATCTTTCTTCCCCTGAAATGCATGCCAGGGAAGTGTCAGCTTAGACATCTGGGAACTTCTGAAGGACAAACTGTTCAAAAAGTTTAGCCACAATCCATGAAACCTGAAAAATCCTGGTTTAAGTGATATCAAAATGCCAGGAAATTAAGCCATATCTGGAGCAACAGGCTCCAGCTATCTGTTTTGGGTTTGAGTGACCAAAAAAAATACCCCTCTGAGGTGAAGAGAGAGGGAAGCATTTTCCTAAAATAAAATGCTGTTTCCTTGGCATTAAAAATGCCTTTGGAGGGGCTGGGAGGTCCTGCACAGCCAAACAGCCAGTGCTGTTGGTAAAAGTGAAAACAGCCTTCTGTGACCTGACATGTGTTTTATTTCTGGTGAGGGGATGAAAACACTTGCAATGTGCTATGACATTTCTGTCAGTCCTCAAAATGCACTTGATGTTCCCATAGAAAGCATTGTGTTTGTGGCTTGCAGGGGGGGGAGGGTCTGTCCTCTCCTCTTTGTGCTACCTGCACAGCAGAGCTGCAGCAGCATCACATCCTTCAGGGGTCCCCGGCAGATGCCAGTGGGCTGGGGTAGCACAGGGTATAAAATTCTGCCTCTTCTGTTCAGGTCCCCTTTACCTGAATAGAGAAGGGATGGGATACAGCCTTCTGTCTAATGGAAATCTGGTGTGCTTGAGAACCTTTTGCAGCTTTTTCCAGTCTTAGTGAGAAAGCCTCATGGTTGTTTTGCAATCCCATGAAAGCCAAAAATGCATTCACAGTGGCCAGACCTGCCCGACTCCAGTAGAGAGTATTGGAAAGAGCAGAAGTAGTGAAAAGTGAGCAAAAACCTTATGCTTCTTTTTATTCTAATAATCCCCTCTCTAGCACTGTTCAAACCCCAGATCTACCCTGTTTTTCCTAGATAGAAGGGGTCAGGTCCTCAGCTCCTATCAGCTGGCAGCGCTCCACCAACCGCAGTGCAGCTGACACAGACAGACTAATTTGCTCTCACCAAGGATTTGACCCACCATTTTTTTCTTGACAGCATCCCTTAAAAGGTACATGATGTTCCACAGGGCCAGGCTAATCTGCTTGTGGAGGAGCATCCATTGTTCAGCCTGCCACCCTTATCACCTGCTCTCGCTAGAATAGAAGTCCGCTCTGGATGCTGGTGACAGCCCTCTTCAGGGATGGGTCTTGCTGAGATTGTGTGAAGCCTCATGCTGCATAGAGCCCTCAGGAAGACTAGAAGCAGCCGTGGCTATGAATCACCCTAGAAACAAATGATTTGCTATGGGTAAATGTGTGGAAATGGCACAGTACTCTAAAGTGTGACTGAGGCTATTATCCCATAGCAATGGAAAGTCTCCCAGCCCCTCCTGCTTACTTGAGAGTATGTTAATTATTGCTCTGGGTTTGAATACTCCGCAACTTGAATAAGTCACTTTAACCAAGCAAGTCCCTTGCCCTTTCCATACAAAACAGTGCTGGATTGTCAAGAAAAGACCATTGAAAACATCTGACAAATCATCATTTTTGTGTTCAGACAGAGTGATTCAGAAATATCTTATGGACTTGAGGGTGAATGTTTATTTAATTAAAGGTGTTTCCCTGTTCTGTTTGCTGCAGCAGGGATCAATAGGATGAAAACATGCAGTCCTGCAGAGCTCTTAGGCTTTCATAATAATGTGTTAGGATGGAAGACATGTGAACTCTGCTGCTCTAGAAATCCTTGCTCCATCAACTGTGAAAAGCAATGTATTGGCTCCTTGTCAAAAAAAAAAAAAGAAATCAACAAGATTGGTATGCACTTTGTCCCTACCACCATCCAGTAGGCTGCGTGGGCAGGCAGGCCCTAGAAGTTAGCATAAGAACCTAAAGCAAACCATTTCGGGCCAACTGACAGGCAATGTTTCTGATGAAAGTCCATTGTTGTGATGATCTAATGGTGCTTGGTAGCATTCCCAGATCCTCCTATGTCCCCTCATATTTCACATGGAAAATAAGTCTCTCCCCAAAGTTGAACAAGATAGCTAAGAACATGAGAGGATTTTCAAGGTCCTCTGAATTGCTTGGGTGGTGCCATGAGTTTCCCAAACTTTAGTTCATAATGGTTTATCTTGCAGTTTGGTGTCTAAAGGATTAAAAAGTTTGACATAAGCAAATGAGTCCAGAACTGGACTAGTTCTGATCATGCTGGTTTTTTCTGCTCCCATTTTATGGCCCTGCACTTTCAAGGGCACATTTGAATCAATATTTTCCTTTGTTTTAAGGCCTGAATTGTCCTAATGGGCTGAAAATTTATATAGAGAAGCCAGGATGGTAACTTCAGAGGGAAAGGTAATGTGTCATGTTATAGTCCAGGAAGCAAAGAGGGATGTGCAGTTTTTCTTTACGATGACTAGGCACTTTTTTATATAAATAACCTTGAAGCAAGAGCATTATCATAGCAAGACCTTCACTAATACTCCTTAAACAGACGATCTGTATAATATGAGCTACAATAGCATTGCCACAATTCTGCATAGCTATTCCAAAAGAGAATTCAGGCCAGAACTAACAATTATACTAATGCACTGTGTTGGTTAATTGAAGGAATTTATGATATAAGATAAATGTCAGAATTCAAAGCCAAACGTGTGCATGAGAGAGAGAGAGAGAGAATGCATGCAGGTAGAGTTTTCGTCAGCTGGAGCACTAAATATAAGCGTCTGTGATTTTACATCTGGGAAAATATCCAGAAACCCTTTCTAAGCAATAAATTATATGCTTAAGGGACAGCAATGATATACAAGCAAAGCAGCACCTGTAATGAGCCTGCAACCACCACTGAGACCTGGGAACATTAAAGCAAATTACTCCGGGAGGGAAGAGTAAGAATGTGTAAATAATGCTAGAAAATCTCATAGCATACCTACTTTGTCTTTCACCTGAATAAGAGCACAGACTGTTAATGAAAAGTCTATTTTTTCCTTGCACTACCTTCCTGGAAAGTATTTACTTGTAAGGATTAGTTCATAGGGTTGTAGTACAATGATTTTCACTAGTCATTACTGCTTCTGTCATCTCGGCGACAACTATACTGTGAGCTTGGAAGTGCGTTTAAAAAAAATAATGATGAAAGCACATCTTGATCAATGTTGACTCAACAGTTGCTTAGTGTATGCAAAAAATATTATAATCTTTAATTGCCGCTGTGATACTGCACTCTGAGAGGAATATCCCTCAAAGGAAACTCTTGGGAGAAAATGCTACTCTCAGCTTTTATGAGACTAATGTGGCTTGGACTGAATTGATCAAACTCATTCCACAGAGTGGCTTAAAGTGCCCATTTAGCATTATTCCCAGCTGGCAGTTTGCTCTGTTTAGTTTTCAGACTAGTAAAATGTTTTCCTTGGTTTTGGTTTATCCTGCATTTTAACCTATATTAATTTTTAAAATTGACTTGGAACAACCAACTTCCCTTTGATGACAACAGAGAAGTTTTGGTGAAACTAAAGCAAGGTAAAGACAGATTTTGGAATTTATTCTTCCATCTTCTACCTGATACATATTGGTTTTCTCATTATAGCTCCTAGAGAGAAACTGACTGCACAGGTTTGTGTAAAGTCTCACATGAGACTATTTGGTGAAGAAGTCCCTCGTTCAAGGGCTTTGATCCAGCAAATCACCTCAGTAAGTGCCTAACTTTCAGCCACAAGAGTAGTCTCCAGGTCTGTCAGTGCTCTGTGCCTGTGCTGCACTTACAGCTCCTAAGGGTGGCTGGGTGGGTGAGAAGAGCAAGCAACCTCACTCATGGCAACAAGGTATGTCTTCCTGGCAGAGAATGCCTGGCCAACCCCTCTCTTCTAGGTCACCTAACAGATGGTCTCTGCCCAGCCCCTTCACAAGAGGGCTCTGCGCTCTCAGTGCATGCAGAGCTCAGTTTATGAGCCTTTGGCACATGAACTTCATGCCTTGGATTGCTTGGACAAGCAAGGCAATTAATTCAGGCTTCTCAGCTCATGTGACAGATACATGTTCATAGGGTCAATCTGCTGGCTAGCTCCTAGCCCCTTATATGCTATAAGTGTCACAAGGAATACGTCTGGTGATAAAACCCTGTTAGTATCGAGAAGAGGGCCACTCTTGGCAACAGTTCCTCACTGAGAGGCTTCTCCAACAGTGAGACAGCTCAGGCAGCCCAGTGAGCTGCAAGAGCCCCAGTCCTGCCCTCCAAAAATGAGAGGTCCTGGCTCCTCCATGAAGTCTGGGGTGCAGGCAGATGGGAGCTCTGCTTGACAGATTTCATGGGTTAGGACAGCAGGGCCTGTGATCTCAAAAGATGGAAAAGCCTATACTAGGGTGTATGCATAAAACTTTTCGTAGCACCTACTGTTTTCACTCCTATGCTAGATGACTCCAGTAGATGCTGCATCAGCTACCAGAGGGTATATAATTTAAAGGGCTCCAATGCATATCCTGTATCTAGGATGCTATTTTATACAGACTATAGCCATGGAAATAGCTTTTAGCATAAAAGGGTTTTGCTAGAACTTGGGGCATATGCAGTTAGCTTTCAGTTCACATCTTTCTTCTTATTGAGGGCAGGAGAGTTTGCTTTAGGGTAATCAACAACCTAGGTCAGAAGGGACTAGTCTGGTCTCACATGTAACATGGACCAAGGAATTCTCCTCTCTCTATTCCTGTGCGAAATGCATTAGCAATGTTTGGTGCTAGAAAAACAACCAATTATAATGTTAAGTTTTCCAGTTGTGGAAAATCCACTGCAGCCCTCATTAATGTTTACTTACCTTCACTTCTAAGCCAAAATGCCTTGGCTAATTTATAGTCTGCATTCATCTGGTTTCAACCTGCATCTACTGAGTCATACTATACCTTTCTGTTCCAGAAGTGCCCTTATATATGGAACTGCAATATTAGCTAGAAAGAAAAAAAGTGCGGAGGTGATATTCCATGGGAAATTGAGGTTTGGGCAGGTAATGATGATACTTCTTCAGTGAATACATGTAGTAATGCATGTCACCTTGCAGAACATAGCCAAGAGCTGCATTTTGGGGGGTAATATATGTCAGTCTCCTGGGATAGGAATTACATTATCTACCCAGAGTCTAATGCCAATTATAGTCACTACAAAAAGGATCAACATATGAAATATTCATGCTGACATTTCTTCATAGCATATCCTTTCCTGGCTCAGCCATTTCCTTAACGATACACTCTCTATTGTACTGTGCTCCCCCGCTGCCCCTCTTCCCCTAAGCCCTGTCAATTCACCCAGCCTTGAGGCTACTTTGGTCTCTTTCCAGGAGAAACTCTATGGTGTTTCTTACAGTACTGCTCTGCCTGGATTGCTCTCGGCCCACGTGTCTGTAATCTGTCTGTGTTTCTAAGCCTGCATGATTCTCTCAGTCATCCTCCGCTACCCAGCACTATCCTGACCCCTGTTCTTGATACATTTGCATACCTCACTGCATCACATTATCAAAAAAAAAAAAAATCTAGCAATAAGCAGTTTATAGAATGTGTTATACACCAAAGTGTGGTAAAAAACAATGATCCTTACAGTTTACAGTAACAAAGCTTGCTTGTGATCACTATGCAGCCTTCCATTGACTCTGTTAAAACTAATGAAGTAATTTTAACATACATAAACTTACTTGTAAGAGGAAAAGGTTAATTTCACATGCAAATGTTTTCATTTAGAGATGTCTAAAGCATTTCCTTGTATGAATGTTTACTTTCAACAAGGTTGCATGAGAAATTCATTTATGTAAATCTTTCTCTTAATAAATTGGCATTTTCCAACAAATATAACACAGCACAATATAACAAAAATAATTGACAATGTATCTTCCAATCTGATTATGCCTAATTATGATTAACAAACTCATGCTGGAGGGTTTTTATTTTTTAATTTTTCTGCTAAACACCATGTGTGCTTCTGGTGATAGATAAATAACAGCATGCTGAATAAAACGTGATTGCCAGTTCACATGGTGGTTCCTCATTTTAAATGTAGTTCATTTCCTGATGTAACCTTGGGTATCTTATAAAGCTGTCTGTCACTGAAGTATCTTGAGCACTTCCTTTAAAATGACAATATAAGGAGTATTTTCTGAGTGTCTGGCACTTCTTGCTTTTTGAAGTTGGAAGTTTGTGGAAGAGGGTGGCAGAGATGTTGCTAGTGATAGTTGTTACCTGCACCACACATTTCCTCTTTTCTCCCTCTGGATTTACTGCAAAAGGAAATTTCCACTGCAGTTATCCCAGATTACTCTGAAGATACAGTTGCCATCTTTTTAGTTGTATTCACTCAAATCAGGATTTGGAGGGATTGTAAATCAAGGCTTGTTTAACTAGGGAGGGTTATGGAGTCAGACCTGGCTTTAAGTGCTCCTTCTCTTTGATGGTTGTTTTGGACTAGCTCTTAGGTGAATGCTTGTGAGGTGGTATCTTGACAGTGAGAAGAGCTGGTTTGATGTGTTTCAAAAAGCAGTGCTGAAGCAGCCTGCCCGGCCACAAAGGTCCGCCCTTCCTACACCCCATAGGCAGGAGGACAAATTCCATGCTAATCACCAAAAGTGAAAATGTGATGATTGGGGTGACTGTACAAGTGGGTGTGTGCCACAGTGCCAGGAAAGCCAGCTTCCAGTCTGCTCAGCCATTAAACTGATGGGTGCCTTGCTGCATCACACCTCTGCTCCCTCACATCCTCCCTTTAGCCTCCAAGGCATACTGAGATCATCACCTCTTAGCAGAAGGTGCTCTTTCCCATTTGATACTGCAAGGAAGGTGGTGCCCTGGTTGTAGTAGGGTCTTTGAGGTGCTGCTGAAATAAAAAAATAATTAAAACAACAGCCTCAAGCACATTGAAACAATGAATGAAGCAAGTTTGTTCAGAACAAGTTGTCTCGCAGAAGGATGTAGGGATGGTTTGTATTACCCCCAGCTAAAGCATCGAGTGCTTGCATCCTCTGTGCAGAAAACCAAACTGACCGAAATTCTTTAAAATCCGTTTCATTCAAGTAACCCCAGCTGACAGCAGAGCCATGTACCACCACTGAAGCTTCAGCAGTTCCTTCTTCAGCTTGTTGGGCAGCCCCAGACCTGTTGCTTGCTCCCTTCCCATCATCATGGGGCTCTTTGCAGGAGAGCTGATGTGCATTGGTGCTGCAGAGGTGGCCAGCCCAGCTCTCTGCCCAGCAGTCACTGTTCATCTGCCCTCTGCTAGGAGCTCTGCCCCAGATCAAGCACATGCCACTGCTCTAACCTAGGTTCTAGGAATGCTGATTTCCAGTTTTCCTCATGAACTGCTATGCCTCAGACAAACTTAGACATGAACTTGGGACCTGAGCATATCATTGTCGAGCTTGCTTCTTTTAGTTATCTCTAGCAATGCTGGATGAGTCATCTGAACTTGTTGTGTTTGCTTTCAAACACATCTGTGCAGAAGTAAAGTCAAATCACAGATGTATATCAGCTATTTTGTATACAAAAGGTACACTGAAAGACACAGCCAAATGCCCTATCACCAAGGTGGCAAGAGGAGGCCAAACAGCCTGCATGAGTCATTCTTGATCAGGAAACAGATTTACTTTCACCTCCCAGGTACTCACTGCAGTAAAAAGGGAACACTGCAGTCTGTGACGCTAGCTAGCCCTCTGGTAAAGCTTCTGAGTTGGTGGCACTTTGGTGGCTTTGGAAACAGCTGTGGGGCTTTTACCATCGTTATGGAGGCTCTCACCTCCCTGGAAGCAAAGTATGTTAATTAAGCTGGCAAAGCTGTGCAAGCTGGGGTGTCAGGCTCTAATAAACTGCCTTGTCTGATCCTCTCAACAAAAGGATCGTCTCAGCACTGTCAGGCTTCAGTCAGTTAATGGTAAACAAAATGCTCATTTGCGCTCAGAACATGCTCAGCTCCACGGCTTTGCTTGTTCAATAAGCAGGTTTCTAATATTTCTGTCTGAATTTGTCTCAGGGATACAAACAACAAGGGGCAGTGGCAAAGTCTGTAAATTCCCTTGCAATTTCTGAGGTTTATTTCTGTATTAGGTGAGATTTTTAATTAGCAGCAACTCAAAATTTTCAAATGTCAATATTGGAAAATGTAAACTGAAAACCAGAGAACCTACTTGGAGCAAATAACCCTAAATGACCTTCCAGCTTATGATGACTGAAAATGAACAGGATTTTCTTTTAAAATTTTCTCCGGCCCTTTCTGTTTTCTATTGATGTATAATCAACAGCTCTGTCATTCAAGCTTTTAACTTAAAGTCACCTTTGTATCTTTATTTTTGCTTTCTCAGCACATGCAAGAACTTCTGGGAAGTATTTAACTCTTGTAAGTACAGTCTTATAAAACAGAAAATTAAAATACTATAAGGTGATCAGGCAGAGAATCAGCTGGCTCAGTGTCTTACTTCTGACTGCTGGCAATTATGCAAGCCAAGGGAAAAATGTTATAGGGAAACTATAGAGCAATGCTTCCCCAAAATACTTGCACAGGCACCAGCCATGTGCTATGAAGTGACTTCTTAACCCATGGACAGTGCCTTTGTAAAGGCTAGCTCTTTATGGCTATTTTTTCTACACTTATTCCATTCTTTGTGAACTTAGTGAACAAATATTAGTGTTCCATTGTTTTATGACAGAGAACTTAGTCTGGTTCACAGCACACATTTGAAAATCAGTTCTATCTTAAAAAAGGGCTCTTCCTTTGCCAGTTTATTAATGTTGGTATCAGGACCAGAAGGCACTGTACTAGACACATGGGTCCTTGAAAGGTGGCTGCATGACTCTGGCGTGACCAGGAACATGAAGTACATGAATATGGAACTTTGGGTTCAGAAAGGCAGTAGTGCATGAACAGCTGCTGGCAACCAGATAGCAAAAGTTGTAAAGCAATAGTTGAAAGCCAATCAAGAAAGAGAAATTGGGAGAAATTTGTGTTGATTTTTAATGAAGATTTTTTGGTGCACAAGACAAAATCTTGGGGTTTGCTGGCCTGACAGGGTGAGAGATTTGGAATCTGTAGAAAAGGAATCCCACATAAAATGAACTTGTGATTCTGGAACTGCTTGCTTTATTAAAACTGTTGAATTTTTTTGAAACGTTGAACTATCAGAGTCTACTGTACTTGGATAATACACTGCTGCTTGCAAGGAAGAGCTCCAGACCTTGGTATTGCATTTGGCCTTCCTCAGAGAAGAATACATGGAGAGATAAGAGACATTACAGAAATGGTGTGAGGAAATACAGCAGAGAATCTGTGGTGGTAAATGTCTGGCCTGCAGATAGAATGATAGTGACTATAGCAGGGACTCCAAGGGGGAGGAGATACGAAGGAATAAAATGGCAGAAGTGGCCTAGAAGCATTCACTGATGTGTTTGAAAGGACTGCCTCACATTGAGAACAAGAAAGGTCTTGCTTAGAGTGATGCAGGCAGCACCATGTATCCCAGATAGCTGTACATGTTTGAACTGCTCTAGTTGGAAGAGGCAATCCCATAGATATTTGAAGGGAGCAGAAGGACAGGATGGATGGAAAACTAGCAGTGCTGGCTGAAAAGTTGTGAAACTGAGAAATGACTGATGTTAGATAAAGGCTTTGTGATGAGAAGGTACTTGAACCCAATGGATCAGGAATGACTGGGACAGAAGGAAGGATACAAGACAGCTAAACCCTGGACCCAGAGACCTCTGTGACATGAAAACATTCATACTTGAGAATCAGAGAGACTAACCTTGGGGAAGAGGTTTAATAGGAGGGGAGAGAGTTCACTATGGGGTGCTTCCTTGGAAGCTCAGCAGGAATCCTCAAATGAGAAGATAAAGGCAGAAGAAAAAGAGCAGGCATGAGGAATCAGAATAAGTGCCCTGCTGTGCTTGCCCAGCTCCCTCTGCAAGAGGAAGGAATGACCCTCGAAGGACATGCCTTTTCCCAGAAATAACAGTTTCTCTGAAATTAGAGATGGGCATACTGGAAGGGCCACAGTTCCAGGTGGGAGGAGATGTGTGGGGCCTCCAGGTGCAAGGAGAGCTGGGGGAGAGAGCCCACCTCAACACAAGCAGGAGGAAGGCTCCAGATTCTGGCAACTGCCCTGTACAGATGAATCAAAGTAAAGCAAAGCTGAGATCAGAGGTTGGCAGGGAGCACCTCTATGTTCTAAACAGTCATACGATCAAGAGTGTTTTTGTGTAGCAAATTTTTGATAGGAGAACTTGCTGTATACCTTACAGAAACTGGTTTAGATGGGGGACAAAGCAAGCAGGCTGAAACTGGCCTGCTTTAGAGTGCAGATAAAATTGACTCTTCTTGTTTCTTTGAGAAGCAGTTTTGCTAATGGCTTTCCTAAAATGAGTTCATTATCTCATACTTCCATTGTTGTCATAATCAGGTTCTGAAGCTGTTTGCTTTACCTCCATTTCAGTTTCTTATAGTTAGTCTCTCAAGTGTTTTATATACAAGTTGAAAGACTCGACGATATTAGCAGCACCGAGTTCATATCAAGTATAGTCTTGCTTGTTTTATTGCTACTGATAACAATCTCATTCCAAAGAGTGGAAACACTATTTCTGACTAATCAGGTCACATGAGATAACTTGCACGCTTCATTCAATATACAATTATTATGGTTAAGTATTACCCCATACAGAGAATATATTCAGCAAACTCATTCAATCCTTTTAATTGTGCCTGTAAAAGTGTGTAATGTCCTCATATAATTGATGCATTGTCATGACCACAGTGATCTGAAGGAGAGATTCTATACTTGCACACTGCTAATTGCCACAATATACCACAGCTACTGCCATAAGTGATAAATTCCCAAAACTACCTTACTGGGATTTGCTCTTCTGTATGTTGAACAGAAAAAATCAACTGAATGGCACCCTGTATTTGGGGAGGGAGGCGCACTAAATGAATCACATTTGACTTTTCTTATCCAAAAAGAATTTCAGACAATGCTGCATAACACTGCGATACTGTGTTCAATATTGTCACTGCCACTTGAGTAATATATTTTTTCAGATAAACAGGAGTCTGTTTAGCAGGGTTTCAACATTTCTGGACATGCACTGCAAGGATGAATCAAAAGGGCTGAGTCCTTCCAAAGTTCCTAGGTCATTTCCCCTAAACTCTGATTCTGTGATTACTTTAGCTCTTCAATGCCAAAATTTCATAATTCCATTAAAACTTTCTGCCAGTCATGTTGCTTGTTCTTTTTTTTGTTGTTAGAGGAAGATTTTATAAGATGGAATACAGTCAATTTTTATATTTTTTGTATGCTTCCTTTTCCTCACCTGGTTTTCCCTTTCTGCAGGTAGACACACACACACAACAAAAATAGGAAAAAAGTGTGACAAACTAATTGCATGATGACAAATTTATCTCTGGCTGGTTGCTTGTAATCATGTGAGAGTCATCTTAATGAGAAAACACCTACATCCAGCCACACCTTGCATTTTGCATAATCACAGTTGGAATTTTCATAAATTTGTCTGCTCGTGCTTTTTTTCCCCTCTTCATATTATTTTCCTCAGGATTTACACCCTAGTGAGGAAATACATGTCACTGGCTGCTGGACTTTAGAGGCCCTTTTAGTCTGAGGGTCCAAGCCAAAGTGCAGCAGTCCCAAGCACTGACAGCACTCCCCCCAGCCTATCCTGTAGCTGTTTCCTGCATAGCATCTGTCAGGTCTACATGCGCTTGTATCTTTGTTGCCAAAACTCTTCAAAGCGTGGATCGTTCTCATTCCTTAATCATGGTTAGGGTTTGCTGTTCAGGACTTACTCATGGACAGTGTGTTAGCCCCAAAGACTGCTGAATACACACCCAGAGTGAAACACCACTGAGATGCCAAGCAGGAAACTGCACCGAGAGAAGGATATTATGAGAGGATAATTGTATTCTGCTTTGCCTCCCAGTAGAGGCCCTCTATTTTTCTTATATTGCAGAGAAGTGGTATAAAGTAGAACCAATGGTCCTGGTAAAAAGCCTGAAATCATGCTTAAAATGCCAGTGGAGATGCTGGAGAAAAGGCATTACCACCTTTGAGCTGTGACTCTAATTTTCTTCAGGGATTTCTACACAGCAGATCTGGTGAGGAAAAGGCAGAGATGCCTTCTACAAGCAAGAGCTGACTGCAAGGCTTTTGTGACCATTTTCATAACAGGACACAGGATCAGTGCAAATTTTTCAGGAATAACTGAATGTGGATCCCAGTTGCAATTTTATTGCTTCTGCTGTGCTAAGCATCCAGTTCTCCACCAAAAAGGGGCATGTTTTTTCCATGAAGATCATAAGCCTTAAAGACTTACACCTGAGCATGGAATCAAGCAATAGATTGGTAAGATACAGCCACTGAAGAATTTTTCCAGCATCTGAAACAAAGCAGCTAATAAAGTAAACATGGGTGCTAGTCCTGCTTATTTTGACTCTTTGTGTCAGTGTTGAGCATTAACAAATTATTCTAATGATGTCTATGGACCAAATATGAATGAGGCATCCTCGTACAAACAAAAAGTTATAGGGCAGTCTCTGTACTACACAGATTGAAATAGAGGTAGATCAGACATAAATGGGTTTAGGGAAAGAAGTATAATGCATAAGCAATGAGGTTCACTGGAATAATGGCAAAAATTAGGGTGTTTGCTCCACAGGTGTTCTTCCTCTCTCTGTTGTGATGGGTTGAAATAGGAGGAAATCAGATAAACTTTTGAAATAAAATTGTGAAATGGTGACTGTGAACAGTAAATGTGAAGAGAAGAACAGGTCAATGAATGATTGATACAGAGATGAAGCAATAATGAGAGAGGTAACACCAAAGTCAGCCAGCACACAGAAGAGAAAGAGTGATAGAAAAGCAAAATGTTTTCCAAGCATCCAGAAAGCCTTGCTTTGGCTGCTCTCATCAGCTAGCATCTCAGGCTGTCTTCTCCAGGCAATTTTCCTCAAGGCTCAGTGGTGAAGGAAGAAGAGGCACCATCCAGATCTTTCTGTTCTAGAAATTGTGCCTATACATATTGAGGAAAAGCAGATGGTAGACAGAGGTGCCTAGTTTTGGGTGAAGTTATAAATGACCTATAAAACAAATAAATCTTTGAATTAGTTTTCTCTATGAAGTTTAAAAACAAATAAACCCCTATTTCACACTACACAAAGGATGGTGGCTTTTAAATAATATTAATAAAAAAGAATTGTATATTAATCAGTTAACTAAAATTTCTGTATTGGAAAGTTGCTAATAGACCTTTGGAGAGGTTAACAATGTGACACAGGATGGGAGAACAGGCAGCCTGGAAAGCTTTCTAGCTCTATTAGCTCCTCAGCCCCAGGCTACACATGACTTTGAGCCCAGGGTATCCAGTTAAGCCAAAGAAATAACTTGACCAGTGAGCTAAACAAGGGAACCAAGACTCAACTGAGCTGGCAAAATCACATTTCTGTCTCTCCCTCCACTTTTTTTTTTTTGTGTGTTTCCTGTTCCTTCTCTGTTGTCCTCATTTTGTATGTGCCTCTTGCTTAAAGAGTTTAGCTTTGATGTCCTAGATTAAATCTTTTTCCAACAGAGCTGTGAACCTATGAGAAGAAATGATCTAAAAAGAAAGTTTTGCTTCAGCTGGATCAGTATATATTATGTATATCTGGCCTGACTGCTATGTTCTTGCTCTTTATCAGCTCTGACACTGGAGGTAAATACTAAATCTTTGAAAATCTGAAATGATGAATCTCTGGAAATCTTCGAAATCTCTACTACCAGATCAGTAAGGCTGTACAGTCATGGCGTCCTAAGTACCAAAGCTACTTAGTGTTCTTAAGAAAGGTTACACTGTACAATGTCAACATGGTTCAGAAGCCATCAGTTCAAAGATCCTTTTGCTCCCTGCGCTTTCTGTTTCTTTGTCTCTCTTCCACATGTTTTATACCCTCTCCTTGTCAAAACTGAATGCCAAGAATCTAAGTATTAAGAGGTACTCCCCACCCCCAAAATAAATCTTTTTTCATCCCCATTACTATCTAAAAACTAATACGTATCCATTATTAAACAGAAAAAATCCCATAAGGTGAAAAGGAAAAGAGAGGCATTAAGTGAAAGCTCACTTCACAGATGTTCATTCAGCAACTTTAACTCCTATATCTTCTTTAAATGTTTCAACATATTTGAAGTGATTGTTGTTGGTGATACAACTAAGCAGCATTTTCCATCCTGACTGGGGAGCAACATGTCCAAAGCGTACCCAAGTCATGCTGTCAAGCAGCCATCTGGACTGCACTATCATCCTGGCACCTGAGAAACACCCTGAAATCCAGACTCTTTGCATCATATCCTGATGTCTGGCAAGTCTGCCCATGAGAGAGGGGAGCCTGCAAGTGTTTCAGGCATTCACAACCACCCTTTTGTTGGATCAGGGCCTGGTGCCAAGATTTGTGCTATCTTCTGCTGGCATGGACCGACATTTGAATCCAACCTTGATATTTAATTAAGAACAGTATTTGGAGCATCTGTTTGCAAAAGCAGTCAGAGTGTATTAGGATACCAAATAATGAGCACTTTGCAGCATTTTGTGAGGCCACACATTTTATCATTCAGAGCTTTCTTGGAACTACATTTCTTGCAAATATACACAGGATGAGTTAGAAAAAGAGTCTAAATGTTCTTGCTTCTTCTGACCCTCAACACGCTAATGACTGTATGGAAACCACACTGCAGAATCACACTAAGAAAATGTCTTTCATGCCATATGATAAACCTAAAATTAGAGAACTGGTTTAGCTGAAGAATAAGCTTAGGATGTCAAATTACTTAAGCTGAACAGAAAAGGAAGGATGCCAGGGAAGTAAGAAATAAAAAGCATATATTGAATTATCCTTCCTTATTCATTAGCATAGCTTTGATTTGGTGGGTTTATTTTTCTGAAAACTCGATGATTGTGCTTTAAGCTACAAGAACATAATTACTAATGTATCCAGTGAATATAATATGTTTTATACTATTAAAGTCCTATAGAAGTGAAATCAGAGTTATTACAAAGTACAGGGCATTAACTTTACATGCTGTAGAATAGTAGAAATGGTCTCATTGAGATTTTGTTTCTGGTTATAGCTTTTACTGAGCAACAGGATGTGATGGACTTGTCATTAACATAAGAATCAGAAAATGCTGGTTAGTAACAGAATCAACCCTGCATGCTCCTTTAAATAGCTGTCATTTTTACTTTTAACTTTGATTCTTACACTCATTCTTTGGGAACTTGTGATGGGGACCTATCTCCTCTAGCTAGCTTGAAGGATGCATTCAGCATCAAGGTTAAATTGTTTTGGTTTTTTTTCAAGAAAATAATCATCTGTATTTCTAAGAATTAGCTTCATTATGATGCAGTGTCAGTATTAGACCTATTTATTGCTATTAAAGTTGTCTGACTACCATTTGTATTTTATGTTCATGGACTATTAACATATATCAGTTATTTAACTTGTTTCTAATCGGTTTAATTTTATGATATGACTAGCATAATGGCATCTTATTTAAGGATACACATTATAAAATAATGGAGGAAAGTTCATTTGTTATTTAAAGATTTAGAAAAAAATGTTTTTCTTAATGTTATCCTAAGCAAAAACTAATAAACTCTATTTTTTTTATAACATAAGCTAGGTCTTCAATGACCCATTAGGCCACAGAAATGAAGCTACTGCTGAGCATCTAGCCTCTAACTTTCAAAATATTGAAATAAAAGAGATGCTTTCTACTAACAGGGCTCTTGATAACTCACAAATTTCTTGAGTTAGACCACAGCACTGCTGTAAGTCAGAAAGAAATGATACTAAAATGACGGATGCAATGCTTCACTCCTCAGAGAACTTCTATCCACATGTGCTCATGTATCCCAGGAATAAAATGGCTTTGATACAGCAACTAATGTTGCTGGTCAAAATAATTACAGAAAAGCTTTCCAGCATGATGAACCTCAGAATTGCAGCAATGAGGGCTCAAAGGGAGTCCAAGAGTTCAGCTAGTCCATCTTTTGCCTTGTGGCAGAGTCAGTCAGACCTTTGCCACATCTGGCAGATGTTATTAAGGCCACTCTCTGGACAGAGGTGTGCAGCCAGCCCCTCCAGGCCTCCTAGTCCTGTCTCCAAATAGCCCTTACAGTTAAACATGTTGTCTCCTGGTAGCTAACCTAAATCTTCCTTGCTGCATTTGAAGCCCTTTAGGTCTCATCCTCTGCACAGGGACTCATTAGTTCATTCCACTTCCCTAACCATTTACATATTTCAAGAGGTATCACATCCCTCCTCTAGTTCATGCTTATTAAGATAACTCCATTTAACCTGTGCTCATAAAACACACTGTCTGGTAATGTAGCATTGTTTGTTGCTTTCACCCTGGCTTTCTTCACCAGATCTATGCTCTTCTTGGCCTGTGCTCAAGAGCACTCCAGTAATATTTGACTTTTCACAGCTTCATGACGTTGATTTCTATTCAATTTGTGAGATATTTTAACTGGAAATGGTGCATGTTAATTAGTTTGATTTTAATTATTAGAATGAAATTGGGATAGGTAAACAATGGAATAGAAATCATTATATACAACAGATTTCTATTTTTCTTGACTTTCTAGTAGGACCCACCACTCTCTGTCCAGTTTTTACTATTTACATAGAAATGATTTATTGTTACTTCCATATTCAAATTCCTGGAATTTCTAATGCCTGCAGTTTTTTTGTTTTCAGTCCTCTTTTATCAGGGCAGATAATGCCATCATCTTCCAAGTGCGATATCCCAATGAGAGTCTGCTGTGATAGGACTGAAGACGCAAAACCTGTTCAGATTTATAATTCTTACAAAGTCAAGAAATATTCTCTCTCATTCATAAATACTGTGATGAGAAAAAAAAGATATTCAAGGCAAACTAGTTTGTAATACACTTGACTAAAGGAGGTTTCCCATATGCATTTTGCTAAATTATATCTCACTGCAAATGCTTAGGGTAAGGGAAAAGGGGTAATTTTTTTTTTTCAGTAAATGTTTAAAAAAAAAATGTGTTTAAGTTCTTACATTAAAAGAATCTGAATCTTTGTACAACTGCTTAAATATCTTAAAGAATCTGCACCCTAATGGGATTTTTCAAGTGCTGAGCTGCCTATTTTCATGAGAATCAAGAGGAATTTAGTAGCTAATTACTTAGGCATTTTGAAAATACTTTTTAGCACCTGTCAGTAGTCAGGGCAGATGTCCAGTGCTATTCTTTGAGCAGTTAAGATTGTTTTAGTTCTGCTCAGTGAGATGAAGGAGCAAAGAACAGAAAGACTTCATATTCATTTCTTAAGCCCTGAAAAAGGATTTGGCCCAGTGCTGTCTTCTCTCCAGAACTCAGCAATACACTGTACCTTACTTGGCAGATTCCAGAGAATTACTAAAGAATTCATAACCCAGAAACATAAAAATATAAACAGTAATGCTGGGTTCTGCAGTGTGTATGAAAATATTTGATTTCAATCTAAATCTTAGAAACATGTAAAATGTTAATGTGTAATGCTAATTACCATAATGAGATTTGTAGACACTAAAATGACATTTGTGTCTTACTTTCAACATGGGAAAGTGAAACAATGAGAGGCAAAAGCATCTCACAGCAGAAAACAAACTCTGTGTTGAAATTGGTCAGTAGTGCTTTCAACAGTCTCTTGCTTAATTATGTCTTGATTTCCTTGTACTCCTGCCAAGAACAAAGGTCATATTTAATGATTGCCTAAATAATTTGCAGTATTTTTCAGACTTGCCCTAGAGGTAGCTGATGTAGATCCTTTTGTACTTGGTAGGAAAGTCTCATATAAAGTCTCATATTACACCCTGTTAAAGAAACTGCCTTTATTAATCCTTCTAAACTTATTTGAATTTCTTCACGTCGTTCTAAATACACACTTCTTTCTTTTTTATTTTTTTTTTTTCATCTGCTTTCTGTCAGATGCTGTAGTGACAGCTCCAACAAAGCAACACAGGTTAGAGATTACAGAGCACTCAGGACACTCACATCATCTTTGAAGTAAATTAGTGGAGCCACAAGCACTTTCCTCTGCCAAACACGAAAGAATATGTCATCATAGCATCATTGTAATGACATACAACTTTAACCAAGCGTCAGAGATAATAGCATCAAACTGAGGATATAAATCTCTTCCGTCTTGTCCCTCAAGTAGAAAATGTCATGGCTCCTTCAGTTGGAAGTAATAGTTTACTCTCACTGTTCTAGACAGTGAAATCAAATACAATTTTTAATGAAAGCACACTCCTGGTGTTTGTATTCACTTCTTGCTTTGTTAATGGCCAGTAGTAGGGCAGTAAGGAATAAGAAAGTATATTGTAATGAAGCAGTTCATGATCAAGTGGAAATAGAAGCAGTAATAGAAGAAAACAGAATATTAATTACATTATATTAGGGATCACCTGAGACAGACTGCTAGGTGTCTGCCATCAGGGCCAAAACTGGGGGGGGGGAGCATTTATGAACAGTATGCCATGTCAAGAAGGGCTGGCAGTGCAAAGTGTTGGAGCTAAAAATAATGAACTTCATTCAATCTGAGGGACCTAGGTCCTATTACAGAAGTGACCTTGTACTTTCTGTAGTTTTGAAACCAGGGTTATCACAGAGGTCATGCCTACACTACCACTACACAGACACCAGATCAAGTCAGTTTCATTCTGTTCTCCCATTGATAAAGGTGCTTCTGCCTCACAGAATAAAATGGGAGTCCCATATTTTTTAATGTTCCTTTAAAAACTGAACCCTGAAAACACAAACTACTTCAATCTGTCCTGTTTATTAAAATATATTTATTAAATGTTAGAGCATGACAGTTACTTTTCTACACTGTTAAAGTCTGCTTTTGCTGTCATTTAAGACCATAGCATCACAGCATCATGGGATAATGCAAGAGGAAAGGGATCTCTGGAGGACTTCTGTCCAACCTCACAAAGTGGAGTCAGCTATTAGTATAGACCAGAGCACTCAGGCCTTTATCCAGTTAGGTCCTGAAAAATTCCAAGGACACATATTGCACGCTGATCCAGCAAGGTATATAAACACAGGTTTGGCTGCAAGGACATGTGGGTAGAGGACCACTGGCTTTAGACAAACTTTCAGCATATGCAGTGTCTCAGAAACATGAATGGCTAAAATGTCACATGATTTAATACACATCTTCAGCATTACTGGAGACAAAATTATCCATCCATTATCTCTGTCACAAAAGCTGGAAACTAAACTTGCTTTTGTGTTTTAAATGCAAACTGATATTCTACAGTCATTCCTTGGCCCAGGAGTGTGTGCTAATAACATATTAACCAACATGAGAAGTGGTAGCACTGCATCTATACCTGGACATATGCTTTTAGACCTTGCAAGACAGAGGGAAGAGAGACCAGCTAAGCTTTACATATGCTCCCTGTTTCCCTCAACAGAACCATAAACCAGCAAATTGTTACATGATCCTTAACTCACATGTTGAGATAGTCCATTTGAATGATATGCTGTAAACTTGTGATTAGCTATCAACAGACTGGCACCTAAATGTCATCCTTAAAGAGTTATTTTAAATTAAATAAATTTAGCAGAGAATCAAGCTGCTCTAGGGGAGGTTTAGGTTGTAGGAATATGCTGTTCTGCTAGGTCTGAGCTTTGTTTGTTTTTAATGCACTGTATAATGACATGGGTAAAACTTACCCGCATTTGTACCATGGAGACACAGCAAATGTTAAAAGGCTTTTAATTAGTCATTTGTAACGACAGTAAAAATATCCGCTATTACTCTTAATCTGCCCAAACTGGGAGACTGGCTTTCATTCCTTAGGGAACAGGCTCACTACCAGATCATGGGAATTAGGAAGAAATTGCTTTCCTGAGCAGAGTCCACATTTGTCCATTATTAATGCATTTGTCATTCTGAAAAAGCATGACAAAAGATCCAAGAACAAGAGGGAGGCACAGGAGAGAGAGAGACTGTCAGTGTATGTCCTTGCACTGACCTGGCACTTCCTAACACACATCCATAAACTCTACTGCTATTAAATAGAGTGAATCCTTGATTCAGAATTCAATGTTTTTGCTCATTATGGGGCTCTTCTGAAGTTTATTATAGTGTTTACAGCAATGCCCAGTCCTCCAAGGAATGGCTTGCCCGTTAAAATTTTTTTGTTTTGTTTTGGTTTAGTTTTTTGTTGTTGTTGCTGTTGTTGTTTAGGTACTCTTACCAATTTTCAGGTCCTTCTCACCCACAGCAGTATAGACGTGCCTGTTTGAAGGGGCATTATTATCTCAGAAAAAAAAAAAAAAAAGTGGTAACACGTGGTGGCAGCAGTGAGTAACAAGCAAGGAACAATGAACTCGCTACTTAAGCATCAAATAGCTTAAGGTATGGGCACACAGTTCTTGAGTTTTCCATATATTTCTATTCCCTCCTCCGATCTGTGTATTTCTGATTTTTTTGTACGAATCTTTGCAACTCCTGGTATGATGTATAAGGGCATTTTATCCAGTGTGTGTATCTCAGCATTTCTAATGAGCAGTTCAGATCATACACAGAAACATTATGATCCTCAGAAACATGTGAGCAATATAACACTTCTTTGTTGTTCAGCATACTCCTCAAGCCTGGCTGCACAAGCAACCTTTCATGCAACATCTAGTGACAGTTCAGGGCTGAGGATAGGAAGCTGAAGCCTAGAGTGAAATGCAGAGGGAAGGGTCTACCTTGCTAAGATGAGATGTTGTGTCCTTGCTCCTCTTCTTCAAATGGAGATATTTCTTTCTGAGCACTCCCTCAGGTACTGACAGCTGTTTGCCCCTTTGCTCTGGAGTCACAGGCAATGCTACCTGTGGTAGATAAGGCAGCTCTTTTTTTCAAGCAAATCCTTTTTTAGAGTATTGAGCATATGGCAAACATAATTAAGTTAAAATAGAGCTGTATGTAAGAAATAAATAATAATATAGAACCAGTTAAGCAAATAAGAAGTACATTTAATATTTGCAAAAATT
>JANIJG010005180.1:52413-69052 GCA_024611175.1 Megaceryle torquata | reverse complement strand
ATTTTGTCGAAATAGTTTTCAATTATGCCTCAATGCATTCACATAATAATTGGAAAAACAAACAAACAAACATACTAAACAAAAACACAGGGCTTCTTACTACTTTTTTTTTAGTAGTAGTATTTTGCTAATTAAAGATACAATCTTGGCTTTTTCTGGTTAGGACTGGAACATATGCAAAGAAATAACAGTCATCTCAGAAAAAAAAAAAAGTATGAATATTTGTATTTTGGTTCACTAGAATAACAAAAAAGAACAGAGAATGGGAAAGTGGGAATAGTTACAAAAGTTAATCAAATTCAAACATTTTTGCAAATAACCAGCCAAGCTTTTGAAAGAAGATTCATTATATCAGTATAAAATACTTCAATTGCCAAATAAATATATTATTTAATTTGTATTTTAGATAACTTGCTATCCATTTTTAAACTTTTTTATCCTTTTTGTGATATTTGCTTAGTTTAAGTCACCACTTTAAAGGAAAATATAATTTCAAAATGGAAAATCAAAAACTTTAATTCTAAATATGTCCCAAAAATCCATAAGTCTCCTGGTAGGCTGATAGATTCATACCACAGTTTAATATTATAACTAATATTGTGTTATTGTTTTTCTTCTTTTCAGCTTGTTTTAATCTCTCAAGCCAAGTCCTGCCACCTCTGTGAGATAGATATGGACTTTATGCTTCTAGAAAACCTTGCCTTAAAAAAATCCCATTGTATGTGTAGGACTCTTTGAAATTATAGCCATACATATGAATTGTTAGATGTCTTTCAATGGAACTTTGTTGGATGGAGACAGGTGATTAATAAAAAGTGAAATACTTCTCAGAAAGGCTGACAAAGTTGTAAAGAAGCACACGTGGGTTTCAGAATCTACTAATTCTGAAAGTTTCCATCCAAAAGCTGACTATTTGTTCCTCTCCTTTTATTTGCCTTGCTCATAGGCTACCAAGAGGATTTCTGGGGAGCTGAGCCCAAAGGCTGTCAGCCCCTCATCAGTTCACATGGTATATAAAAAACCAACACCGTTAAATATATTATTCCCAGAGAGTGATGCCTACACCTAGTACCATATGGTATAAATGCTGCAAGTAGTGTACATTCACACTACTCAGTTTTAGCCTTTCTGAAGATGTTGTCTTGTCAAATCTCAGTATGTTATTTCTGAGACCCTTGAGTTTGCCTATGTCTCTAAAGCACAACATGTTAAACACATGTTGTCCAGTAAGACCAGAAAATCCCCAGCTCTTAAAAGAAAATCTAGGATTACAACAGAACACATTATTCTGCAAAACTGTCCAAACACCAGCAGGACATTCATTGCTTAGACAAGGAAGATGGCAACATGAGCACCACCTTAAATGACCTCTCTTAAGTGGAGTATTTGCTATGTCACAGCAGAACATCACTAGATCATGAAAGCAAGTGGAATAGCATTATTTTAAGCTGGACAGATGTACAGTCAGAGACAACACTAACACTGTAAGAAAAGTCCAAGCTGAAGAAATAAAACATATAAAACTCATGCACCTTTCAAAATTGTGGTTTAACTCATAAGCAGAATCTATATGGTGTACATTTGAAAAGCAACATCATTCCTTGTGCTATGAGATGAAGCTCCTACCTCTTTGCTGGTAAAATCCCAACAGCATACAGCCAAACCTGAATGTCTAGACAAGCCATTGTGAAATTCCCTTTGTGCAATATCAGAGGAAGACTCATTTCTTTACAAATCAGACAGTAAGTAAAGGAGATGATAAAGAAACTTGGTCAATAAATGGAGAAAAATATAGTCTCTGTAAAGTAAATTTTTTGAGAGATATCATCAACATCAAATATTTTTCTACCCTTGGAGACATAACAGCATGTTTATCTATATTAAATGTTATCTTTTGGAGAAATAAGCCACCATCTGGCTTGTATTTGGTGACAAGGTTTTTTCAATGAAAATAAACATTTTGATGGTAAGCAGACCTTTAAGGTCTATGTAAATAGTACTTTTTCCCTAAGGAAAGATAATTGAGGACCATAATCAGTGAATTTGAGCAGTTTTGGAAGGAGACAAGAGATACTCTCTTAAACAAAATTAACATTTTTTAATAAACAAAATAGAAATTTCATCAAATAAGAATAACGTTCTGGGGAAAAAAGTGGACTGCAGGAAGGTCAGGACGATCATGGACTGATTGACTGAACAGATACAAGAGTGTGGCTGTTACAGTGCAAACCTGCAAATGAGATACAATTAAAAGGTTATTAAACAAAATTTAGTACAAGAACCTCAATCCTTAGTTGTCCACAGATGCCGCCACAGGGTGTTCTCACAGTGGTTTGTGCATGTCCTACCAAAACCCAAGCACTCCAAAAGACAAATAATTTTGTTCATGTTATAAAAACGTATGTGACTTTATCTGATAAGGCCATGGGTAGTTCAAACTTCTATGGAAGTTGAAAGGGACCCATAAAAAATCCCCCAAAATACAGACAGGATTTTTGTGGGGTTTTTTTTCAGTTATGCATGTATGATTTGGAAATTGAATACCTTAAAAAAGTTAATAGTACAACACAGGTTGCTGAACAGAAGTGCACTAGACTGGATTTTGCAGTCCGAGCATGCATGTATCAATCTGATAAAGAAAATAACTTTTCCTAAACTCCAACAAAAGCAGTTAGAAGCAGGACTGACAAAAGTAATTGGCTGTGACTCTGTTGTTAGACAGAAAAAAAAAAGAACAGGAATTGATCTCTGTTTTTTAAGATAAACGGAAAGGACTTGTTTGCATCCACAGTGCTCACCATGTGTCCTGTCTGGCCACTATATAGCTGATGGTCTTGATCTTTTTCTCAGCCCACTGTGGTATTCCTTTAACCCTAACTCATAATGACTATTTTGAGTGCTTTTTGCAGATTGAGGTGTCTGAAGACTTGATGAATTCAAGGGTATGTGCTGCATGTCCTGGGATGTGGTAGGAGGGCATGTGATTGTTGCCTCTTGTTCTAGAGGTGATGCAGAAAGGGTACTCAGGTCATTTGTGAGTTTGTTGAACTCTCATTGATTATTGCTATTTATTATTATTTCTGTGTTTCACCAGGTACAACAACTGTGAGAGAGCAGGGATGTAGGAAACACATTTATAACACATTAGATTCATCATTTCCACTGTCAGTGGAAGAGCTGGAAAACCTTTTTCACTCAAGAATGACCAATTCACTTTCAAAGAGCTTAAATTACCAATTTGCCAGCTAGTGACTCTGATTGTTACTGATATGGTTGTACACTGTACCATTTAAACAGTGCCTAAATATACAGTTAAAGCTTTAATACTCAATGAAGTTTTTAATGGGAGCTGAATTGGAAATTGTCAGGCATCTTCTTCTCATCAAAGAACCATAAGCACTTTTTTTTTTTTTTTTCCCAGATCACAAAGTTTTCAGTGCTCTTAGAAGAAAAACAGAAATTTCTTAATGAAAATACAAGGTAATACCTGTCACTTTGCCAGTAAGGGACTCACACTGTGAATCTATTACATGGACAAAGAAGAATATACTGTTAAGAAAGGCAGGCTCTAATTTTATTTGTCCATGCTATTTGCAAGCAGAAAATGATTCTGATATTTCAGAGGATGGGGAAAAAATAAAAAAGCCAGTATAAACTTTCACATCTATTTTTATTTGGATTTCATTTTTAAAATGTAATAATACAAATGACAGTTCTTATAATTCTGAAGAATTTTTCCTGGAAGTAGGTGTGAAATTAGACTGGATGAAACAGACCTTAGTAACAAAGAAGAAAATGGATATAAGCCTCCAAAATATAGTGAAGCATATTCATGAAGGGTTCATTGAATTGCAGTCTAGCTCTGTCACCATCGGAGTTAATCAATGTTAGTACTATTTATTTTTTTTGGTTATCACAGCACAGGACAGCAAATGCTCTATGTATTTTAGAGAGCGAGTACAACTAGGCAGTTATTAACCAGTATTATTATGTCTAAATCTGAGCCAAGGATAAACAAATGTGTTAGAAAATTCCATGTTGGAGCTGCTAGTGTATAGACTTTAGTTATCAAGTGTAATAACCAATCTGTAACAGAAGGAACCATGAGTATGTATATTTTTAGAGCTGTAGGAATGTTTTGAATTCAGCCTGACTGGGCTATACCAAAAATACTCTCAGAAAGGATGTTATTCAAGTTATTTATGAACTCATGGTGTTAATGATTTATTTTAGTCAAGCAGGTGAGATGCTATATTTCAGGGAATAACAAACGAAATATTTAGCATGCGATACATTATGTTCTCTTTCCAACAAAGTTGTCTGACTGTAAGAAATAATAACTTCTGGTTTTGAGAATTACATCTGTGAGGCTAATTTTGTGGGGAAAAAAAAAAGAAAGAAAAATTTAAAGTAAAGTTGAGTAAACAAACCTGTGAGTATCTGTAATATATATCTTATTGTAAAAATCTTATTTCTTGAACCTCTGAATAGGAAACTATGTTTTGCACCTATTAACCAAAGGGAAAAAAAAAAAAAAAAGGCAAAGGGAGCAGTCAATTATTTCACTGCTTGGTATGAATAATAAATTAGAATACAGCCTTGTGTTAACAGTAAATATGTGGAATGGTGAATTCTGGAGCCTCAGTTGTGGTTATTGGTATTAAACAATGAAAACATTTGAAATGTGTGTTTGTCTTTCTCAATTTAATTCCTTTTCAGACAGTGCATTAAAACTCAGTGCAGTGCAAGAGTACCTGGTGAACGCATCAATCAGCAAATCGGCCACTTCTCACTGGTTGAGTTTGAAATAATTTTACAAACCAAATGTACCTCCCATCTAGAGTTTTCTATTTCTCTGCTCACACTTCAGAGACGTGGGTCAAAGCACTTAATGCCTTTTTCTCCCAGACTGGGCCCCGCAGCAGACAGGAGCTGTGTTGAGGAGCTGGATTCTGGTACTGGATTCAGGAACACACAGATCAGGATCAAAGGCAGAATGGACAGAGTCCTCCTCAGATGCCAGCCAGTGAAGAAGAGATGAAGAAGCTGGAAAAGCTGAGCCAAGCAGGGCTTTACCCTCATGATCCTTCAGCTTTGTACAAAATATGACATATATGGCATGGACTATCTCACTGGTCAGTTTGGAGTTATCTGTCCTGTCCACTCCCCCCTGCAAGTGCACCCTTTTACTTTCCCCACCCCCCAGTGTGGTGCACAAGATCCAGCAGTGGCCTTGGTCTGCACACCAATCCTTGGTAGTAACTCTAAACAGTTATCACTATCAGTGTTATCACTGCCAGCAGCAGACACTGTC
This sequence comes from Megaceryle torquata, assembly GCA_024611175.1. Taxonomy (NCBI): domain Eukaryota; kingdom Metazoa; phylum Chordata; class Aves; order Coraciiformes; family Cerylidae; genus Megaceryle; species Megaceryle torquata. The sequence goes on along the minus strand of JANIJG010005180.1, from coordinate 63,738 downwards.
TGTGAAAACAGGCTGCTAACTTCAGACAGTGCAGTTAGGTAGAAGAACTGACTTGAAAAGCAAAAGCACTGAACAGAATTAGTTCTCACTCAAACCAGGACAGACCTTTAGATCATCAAGTCTATCTGTTAACCCAGCAATGCCAAGTCCACCACTAAACCATGCCCCTAAGCACCACATCTGCATATCTTTTAAATACCTCCAGGGATGGTGACTCCGCCACTCTGGCAGACAGCCTGTTCCAATGCTTTACAACCCTTTTAGTGAATAAATTTTTCCTAATGTCCAATCTAAACCCTAAAAATATCTAAAATATCTAAACCTAAAAATAGGATGGGTATTGAAGGCACAAGGTAAGAAACCAGAGAGATTATCGTGAACTTTCTTTATCTTGTAGAGTTGGAAGGATGTTTACTTCCACTTATCTGGTGGCTACATATCAGATATTTCTCAATATCTGTCTTGAAGCAAACACACCTTTTTATGATGTCTTTGTCACCTCACTTTGGATGTAAACTCAGTCTCCATGGAGCCTGAGAAGCAAACGGATGTGAACAGTCTTAACCAACAGGTGAGCTAAACAAAGACAGTGCCAAAGCAGGAAGACAGCATTCCTCCCTGTACAAATATACATGCACCAAGCAGCAGAGGAGAGAGCAGGGCCATGAAATTTGTGGTGGAGAGTAGCAACTGGTTAAAGTTGAAGCAGATTAAACAAAGGGAATGAACAGGTCTAAGAACAAGCAGAAGGGAAGGGAAAGGAAGGGAAGGGAAAAGGGTAACTTTTTTATTTTAGGAGATTTCTTCAATACAACTTCTATGTAGATTGATTAAAAAAAAAAAAAAAAAAAAAAGTGACATTGAAGGGGGAAGGATAGACACCTACTACTCTGATCCTTGCTTCCAAGGCAGATTTTCTTTTTTATCTACTGATAATCTAATATAAAGGGGGTGTACACTGCAGTTAGATGGGTCCAGATAGGCTCCACTAAGATTTCTAAAGCCTCCACATGCTCTTCAGATGAAAAAAAAAAGATGCTAAACAGCATCTCTGTTCTGTGTCAGTTTTCTGTCAGTGTGTTAACCACCCAGCATCTCCCTTCTTCTGTCAGCATGCTAGACACTCAGCTAATCAGCAACACATAGGCAGTGTCATTACATCAAGTGAAAGTAGTCACCAGTTTGACAAAATCTCATTTTTCATTTTCTTTTCCTAAGGGCTTGGGAAGTATTTGAGTGGCTGTCCTCCTCAGCTTGAATCCCAAACTGCTTTAGATGACAGAATGACACCCATTTCCTAGCAACAGGAATTTGAGCATTTGCAGGTGAATAAAAGCAGGAACCAAAGGAGCTTTCAACTATGCAGTGCAGCTTAGTGGCTTAGTAAATTTAGGTGCTTACAGGATTAAGCAAAACTGGAAATTGAGTGGCTTTTAGGAACCTAAGTTCCAGCACAAGCAGTATTTAACAGACTGGATCCCACTCAATAATTTTATCATCTGACATCTTAAATGAAGCTATTCAACCACCTACAGCAGCAGACTGATTTAATTGTTCTTCCACCTTCTGTAATTCCTTAACAGTCTTCACCAGCTTTTGAGCTTAGGAACACCTATGAAAATGCCTAAAGAAGTTTTCTGCAACTGCATTTAAAGAGTAAAGTTTCACAGTTAGGGCCTACAACACTCAGACTGTAGCTAGTATAAATGTATTTCTTTTCCCATAACTGTGAACCAGTGATTATTTCAAACTCACCTTTTGAATGTAGTCACAGCAAAGCATTATTTCAGAACTAGACAACAGCATTCACCTTATTTGACATATACTAGTGCTGTTGCAATAGCTGATAACACATAAGAAGGAGAGGGAGGGAACGAGGGGGAGAAAGACATGCCAGGGAATGAGCAGCAAGTGCTTGCACAAACCTTTCTTTCAGTTCAAGTATGTAAAGTCTGATAAATGGTGAAACTGCAGACATACTGTACACAGCAGGAGCCAAAAGCTACTGCCCAGATTGGCAGCTCCAGAAGCCATCAGCACCGGATCCTCTCAGCAATTACTAGCTCGGAAATGTCCTTCCATTGATTGTGATGGACATAAACCAGCTGCGTCTCAATAGCTGGAGAACAGAGGGAGGAAGAGACAGACGGCAGGATACAAACAGCACCAAACACTAGGACCAGCTGCAGCCTGCAGGACACACTTCCATGTCAACAAAAAAATGTTATTTAATATTTGCCAAACACTGAAGCAATTCATCACAAGGTATAAGTAGATCTATAACGTCTGAGATCGCCCGTTGAAGATTAACTGGACGTATCACATTTCCAGTGCAGCAGCTTAAATGGGAAACAAAACAGCCTGAACCTCATAGGCGAGGCACTTATTAATTCTCTGCAGTAGCAGGGTTCCCATGCTGGTCAGCCTCAGTCATGTAGTTTAGGAAACCCTCACTCCAGAATATTTGTATGCATGAAGGACGGTGCTAAAACAGGATAGTGCCAGCCGGTCAGAATTCAGCTGATGTGAAAGCCTGATCAAATGTACACAGCTGCCTTCATCTAATCTAGAGCCTGTATAGCACAAAATTACTGTGAATCACCAACTGAGAGCGGAAGAGCTTGATTATTGTTTAAACAGAGATAAACTGGCAATAAACTGTGTGCCTCTAAAAATATCTGCTTTCCCCTGCAGACGTTCTTCATATGGATGCTAGACTTCTTGCCTGTCAGAGATGGCACTTACAGAGTGGCAGAGTCACAGCAAGCTGCCTACACTCACATCCTGTACTTGCTTTGCAGTACTTCAAGTTTTTACAACAGAACAAAGAAAAACCTTCAAAATGCACAGTACATAGGAAAGTCCCACAGGAACTTGAGAGAGAGAACAAATTATGCCACATATCCCTAAGTGGAGATGAAAACAACAAGGGCTGGAAATGGCTTGTAGGTTTTGGTTTATGACTTTTTAGCACATCTCACAATCTATAGCTGTTTCAATTGTACGTAAAAAGCTAATAAATATTAATTCAACTCAAAGAGTCACCCAGCAATGCTAACAACTGACATTTTTGTTCCCTGACATCTGACCATCTGCATCTCAGATGGACTCCAGTACTGATAGACATTGCCTCAGGTTGAGAGCAGTGCTCAGGTAATGACTGTGGAGCAGACAGTTCTGACTGCAATACTGTCTTTCATATTGTCCATTCAGAACTACTTTTTCCTGCTGCAGGTATGAAGAGGCAGTAAGCTAGCAAGTTATGTACATTCCCATAGCTATTATGCAGTAACTAACCCATAGAGTGCTTCTGCAATATAATATTTTACAGGATTTCCTCAATAATTGCTTTAGGATCTACCCAGGACTGTTACACAAAAGTCGTAAGTATGCCTTCAGAGAACTGAGTACTTATAAGAGGTTTTAAATAACACAATTAAGTGTTTAAAATAATAAAATGTATGAAGGTCATGGAGTGATGAGAAAGTACAAGCAATGCTTTCCTTGCCACAACACTCTTCCTGACACTGTGCAGCACTCGTTACATGGGCTCTCTGGAGAAGCTTTCTGCACATCATAAAGGGCAGCACTCAATTCCCATTTTTCTTTTGTTCGGTGGGTACCTTTAAGGCACACATTTGCTTCTGCACCAAGCACAAGGCTGAAGCTTGGGCACAACCTCCTTTGCGTATTGTGGGTGTAGGTGTTTTCTGCAGGCTCAGCTTCTGTTCAGGGCTGGGCTCTGTCTTCTAATCCGTCACATTATACTTCTACTATCCTGCAAAATTTCCTGGCTGCCTACTAACCCTCAGCTCTTCTACCCCAGCTCACTAGCTCCCCATTCCATTTACCACTTCTGAAGTATATAATCCATTTCTTTCATACATTTTTTTTTTCACAAAAGTTACCTTTTTACTTGAACAGCCATGATGCAAATGCAACTTAAAAAAAAATTTGAGATACTCCAAGACCCCAAGGCCCCACTTTATTCTTTCATTCCCCTCCTGTCGTTCACACGTGACAGAGTCCACAGTGTTTTTGCTTGAAGCTTAAAGATGAATGACCCCATTACTCTTCTTGGGAACACTGATTAAATGCAGCACTTGTATACTGCAGTACAAGTTCTTCTGTTGGACTACAGGTGTAGGGTTCATGTACTCTCCTGCAGGTGTCTAAGCCTTAGATGGAGAAGTCTGAATACAGTAGAGAGAAAGAGGCAAACCAAAATTCAATAGTTAATCAAAACCTCTCATGTGACCCCCAAACATTTTTTTTCCACCATGGTCCTTCAATAAATCTCAAAATTATACATTTTTACTGACAATAAAGTTCAGTGCTGACAATCTGAAAGTCCAGTACAGCTTTCTTCTCCATACAGATCCAGTCATCACTGCTGGAAATGCATTGCTAGAACCATTTGCTTATCATGGAGATGGAGAAAGACATGACTGTTCTTTTTTTAAAAGCTTTTTAATTTTTTTTAAAAGCTCTCTCATTTTTCTGAGAGCAGTACCAAGGCTTGTCAATACATATTTATCTGAAACTGAAACCCTAACAAGCAGAAATTGATGGATACACAGCCAGCAAAATTTCAAGTTCCCTTATGATAAAATTCCATCTTTCAACAGCTTTTTTTAGAGTTATTTTTGCACCAGAAAGGTGGCAAAGAACATTCCCTGCTGTATTGTCAAACAAAACTTAACTAGCAATGTGGCTAATTTTAATTTGTAATTCATGTAAAACTGAAAGAAGCATGCCCTTTTGTTTTTTTTTCTTTCTCCTTAGCAGCAGTTAACATTGTCCTGCATCTCTGTACTACCCATTATACTTAGCAACACCTTGTCAGGATAATGTATCTGCCTGGCTGTATTTAACAGAAACTAGTTTAGCCACAGCACAGACAAATTCTGCCCTAGAAGATATATATATTAGTTAATTAAGCAAAGGGATGATGGAACAAGCCTGACATGAAACACCCAGGTGATACTGTCAGGGCAAGGACTCGTCTCAGCATGATCTTAGCAAGAGAAACAACTGAGGATAGAGAAAACTCCCCATGTTAACATGCAAAGGTTTGCTATAGCCAAAGCTTTCAGAGTAACAGACAAGAGAAGAGCAGAGCGGGACTTCGTCCTGCCTGAAGGAGATGTGAACTTCTGATCATTAATAAAAGGAGGATGACTGACAACGGATGAAATCAATTTCCTTTATCACAGGCGGTGGTCTCACAATTAGCAAAGCTTAGGGTAATTACAAGACTTGAAGTTCTTCCCTTTGAGGTTTTGTGGGTTTATTTAGGTATTATTTTACATTACTGTATTACTCCAGCACTTTTCGGGATGAAATGACTTTTCAGGCTGTGCTCTGATGTCTTCATCCTGCAAGCTAATCCGTGCAGTCAAAGCAGAGAAGTTTTCACACAGGTGAGGAGCTGTGCTGGGGATGGGTTTTCCTGAGGTGAGGCTGTTGGTAGTGGCAAAAGAGGGCAGAGCAAGCTGTCTGTGAGCTTTTAGCTGATAGGCGAGCTAAAAGAAGGGATTGACCCCTGAATTCACAAAGGTGAGAGGAGATTTTTAATTGACAAACAGAAATGGGAAGTGATCGATTTTAACACCCCTGGTTTTTGAGAGCACAGCACAGCCCTACACAAAACCAGCAGCAGCTCTGAAAAAGGTAGGAAAGTCTGTCCCAAGGAAGCCTATTACAAGATTTGAAACTCATGCCTGTTCAAGGTTCCTCGTGAAAAAAAAAAAAACAAAACAAAACAAACAAAACAAAACAAAAAAACCCACAAAAAACAAAACAAACAAAAACCCACAAACAAACAAACAAAAAAACAAAACGCCAAACACCCAAAACAAGATTATCTTGATTTGTCTATTTTAAAAAGACAGAAGGATAAATAGATGATGTATCATCCTGTGTAACATGTATTTCAATGCTTTGGAAGACTATGCAACATTATTTGTACTGTTTGCATTGGTGACGTGTACTTACTGCATCCAAATTGCCTCAGAGGCATACTGTGCTGTGCCTACATGCCATAGAAGACAGTGCCCCTCCCTACCACCGCATGAAGAAGTTCTAGTCAATATAAACACAACAGACAAAAGGTATGAAGAGAAGTCAACAACATAGAATTGAAATGTCCTTCTTTTCAGCAAGGCAGCAGTTCAGCAGCAGGGGACATACCAAAGTGAACTCCACCCAGACATACTCTTGCTCAGCTCCACCAGGAGATTTTTCCCAGGTCTCAAGCCACTACCGAAGTTGGGAAGCCAAGTTTTTATTCAAAACTGAATAACCCTCTTTCCTTCCTTTTGAAAGATGGACTGGAAGGACTGTCCACTTCTATCCAATAACACAGTATTTAAGGCTTAGTTCTGATTTGTGGGACACAGTGGAGAGCAGGAGGAAAAGGAAAGGAAGCTCTGCCTTGCCTTCAACATGTGCTTTTCATGTCACTGTCAAAAATCTTCACAAATGGAGATGCAGGTGAGCCTAACTCACTAGGCAGGTATGTGCCTGTGTTAGGTGATGCAGTGTCTGAAAGCATGACACCTGCATTTTCTCACAAGTCCACACCACAGCCTTTCTGCTTTCTTGTCCCCACAAGAAAAAGTGTGAATTCAAAATTTCCTTGTTCCACAGGGTGTTGTGAATGCAAATACATGAGACATAAGATGCTCAGACCCCATACTAAGGGAATCATCCTCCTGCCTGGCAAGCATTATTTTAACAAAAAGTGTCTGGCTGTGACTAATTTTAAGATTTGTTTTTTAAAAAAAAATGCCATAATGTGTCTACAAAATGCATTTTAGCAGAAAACTTGTCATTCAATGTCCTTGAAAAAGGACACATCCTTCTGTGTGTTGAGTTTTTAAAACTTCCTTAAAAACCAACAACCTGCCCTTCATCACCACCTTCCCCAGGCTCTTACCCAGAGTCTCCTCTGTGTGCCTAACTAATCAAAGTGTTGCGTTATGATTACCATAGTGACTGCAGTCCAGCAGCTGCCTTGACATTTCATCTTCTGCTGCTTTTAAAGTGGTTTTTTTTGCCAAGGAAAACTTTTCTCTTTTTTTTTTTTTTTTTTTTTACTACACGCTGTTCACTCGTTCTGAAAAAAAATATTCAGAAAAAAAAAAAATCAGTAGAAACTGCCCTGGTTCTAACCACATATTTTGCTAATTGCTTTTATTCTCTTCTCAAGTAATTTTAATGGTTTCTGAGGCTGTACACTAAAAAACTCATGTTTTATTTTGCAGATAAACTGATGATTGTGCACTACTGTGTAGAACCACCATGGGTGTCCAGGAGCCACTCCGGTCCCCAGGAGCAAGGGCAACTGCCCAGTCCTACCCAGCCTCCTTACAGGGAGACACCAATGCCATCCTCACTCTCCTAGCCACTCAAATCTAGCTTTTGTTGTCTCCCAATTTGCTGCTCACTCTCCCTCCAGTGCTTTCAGCTCTCATCTCTATCAATCACATGCACTTCCTGTGGACCTTTAAAACTGTCGCCACTTCTGCCTTTTGAGGAGGCAAGGAGATAAGACACTAGAGAATATGACTAAACATGCATTTTTTCTCCTCTCCTAAAAGAGGAAGGTTGTGCACAGCAAAGCATGTGGCTGGTGCGCAAAGCCCCCAGGCAGAGTTTTGGGGATGCCAACGAGGGTGCAGCAGTGGAAGGTCATGGTCACTTGCTGGTGACACAGCCAACCATACGGTCTTATGAACTCTGAAGCTGTACAGACAGAGATAATAAAGACCTGTACAGATTTTAAGCATATACAGATGAGCTCTGCTAACATAATTAATTCTACTGCTACTCATTTCACAGACAACAAGCAGTTTCTAATTAGCTAAGCTGGTCACCTTCTCTCTATTCCAAATGGAGGGATGGCTTCTCTCCTTTAGCTTTCCCTTGAGGTGTGAGAAAGCACCTTCTCTGCAGCCTTTCAAAGCTCTCTCTCCCTGAGATGCTTTCCCATCCTAGCCTGTACTTGAGCATATCTCAGGTAGTCCAGTGCCAGGAAGGTGTGGGCTGGAGACATGCTGGGGCATGGAGAGGTGCACAGGACATATCAAAAAGAGATTGATTTAAAATCCCAGTAGGTTGGATCATCTGCAGCTTGGCCAAGGTAGGAGATGCAGGATATGTGTGTGTGTGTGTGTGTGCATGTGCTGAAGGGATTTTGACAGCAGTAAGAATATGGTTAAAACTCAGAACTGTTCAGTCTGAGAAGGATTAGGGTTTAAAATGAAAACTTCAGACCACTTTTTAACTATTTTTCTTTAATTATCAGCTATGATTACAAATTAAAATCAGCAACCCTTATCTGAAAAGTACATATGTTTAACATGAGGAAGAAGGAAAACACCTTCAGAAGCAGTCAGCTTCCTGTCTTAGGCTTTTGAAATCTGGCTGATGGCTCACAGAACGGATCTCAAATATGTATATATATAATCCCCACAGCTAAAAGTCGTCTATTTTAAAAGACAAGTGTTTGCTTACATGAGGAACATTGTACTCAAGCATTCAGTCTTTGTGATCCATATGGATTTTATCAACTTGTTTGCCAGGAATTTAGGAAAAACAAACTGTATTCATGTCCCTTAGAGAAATTAATTCAGTTCATGGTCTCTGCAAAAAGAAATACAGCTTGGGAACAACAAAGCCTGGGGCATTCCTGAATATGGAAGGTCAGAGAGCCAAAATACTTGATCCACTTAATATGTGACACAAGTGGCATGCAACAGCATCTTCATCAGCACTGGAAGCACACAGTTTCAGCTTAGAAAGTGATTACATGTCACATTTCATAAAGGTTCTCCAAACATGAAATGCCCCTGGGGCCAGGCACTCCCATTTGCTCTGAGAACAGTACTAACTCCAAACCTTGGATTCCCTTTTCTGCTCTTCCTTTGGCATGAGAATCACTGAAATCCTCTTTTCTGGATGGTCCCTCAGTTGTGACACAGGTCAGATTGCATGTATTTTCTATATTGGGCAGGGGATGGGAAAGGGGAACTACTGTCCAAGCACAGAGACTTCATCTTCTCAACCCGCTGCCTGGTCTCCTGGTCACTGCACAAGAACCATGTCCCTTCTCTCCTGATCTCCCCTGGGTCTCAGAACTTCTGCTGTTTTCATGTAAATATAGACAAGCTTCAAGAACACTGGGGGCTCTCCCACCTCCCTGGCCTTGCTTTAGAGCACCACATGAGGACATTTTCTGAAGACATGGTATAAATCACTGAGTTTCCCTGTCACATGGGTCTTCTACTTCCCAGGCTGGAATTATTAAGTGTTGCCCTTCTTGTATACTTGAATGAATGTAAAATCTAAGAGCTCACTACTGTGATGAGACAAGAAGAGGAAGGCCAGAGGATGCTAGAGGGAAGACTCCCTGGAAGTGAACTGCCAAGACCAAACAATGCACGAGTTCACTTCCTGCCTGTCCATCCTTTCATGACACAGATCTACTCCAGGAGATGCAAATGGCTGTTCTTCCAAACATAGGTATCTACTGCTATCTAAAACATACCTGAGATGCTTACATGCTATTCTGAAACTCTTCTGTGTATTTGAGGAGTTTAGTCACAGTAAAAACTTGGGGGTTTTGAGCTCATAGACTTCTGTTTCTTGAAATATTTCTAGACAGAAAAAAAATAATTAAAATATTTGTCTCATTTGATGTTACATGTTTAGATGAAAATTAAAAAACAACTTCAAATTAGAACCTTTTCAACTATCTTAGACCTCCAACTTAAAGATGGGGTGTATAATCCACCAGAGACACAAAGACTAACTTTTTGGGAGCTAAAGGGAGATTAAATGAGACCTATCCCAAATTACTCTGTACCACACCTTGGTATATCAGTTTGTCTATAAATAATTTATTTGTATAACCCTAGGTTTGGTTTTGCAAGGTTGGTGAACACCTATGGACCTCTGCATAATTTATCAAGTCTGTTTTCTGTATCAGATAAGAACAGGAGTTTTCTGGAAGATGTGTTAACATACACTGCTACTGCAAACAGAGGCATTTATCTCCAATGACACTTACTTTAAAAGTACAGTCCAATGCAGGAAGTATATAGTCTGATTCATTCTTAAAACAAGTAATTATTCAGATTAATCTCTATACTGCCCAAATTTAAATAGACAGCCTAAAACTAATGCATTGAATTTTTTTTTTTTTGTTGTCACATTATAATTTGGTATCTCATCAGCTTTAAAAGGAAGCTGTATTACTGCTGTGCTAGAAGTTTGTTACATTGAATTAATGTTGCATTAGGACCCTTTCAGTAAGTCAAATAGCATTACTCACTCATATAGCTTTCTTGGCAAGCTTCAAAAACCATTTTTAATACTTAGGAGCTATGAAACAGAGCCAGACAATGATCTGATGTTTAAAACAGGATTAGGTACCTTATTTCAAAACTGCAGCACAAGAAAAAAAAAAAAAAGGTCATTAGATTCTCCAAGCCTAAAGGCATCTACTTTCGGTAAATATTTCTATGTACCCCTGCATCCTGACCACAGTAGAGTAATTTAGGCTTTCCTTCACATGTTACTGTGAAAAATAACTTGTGAAACCACAACTGTTCTTCACATGGTGCTGAGAAAAACATCAGTAGCTGATCTGTTCTTAGAAAATGAACCTGACGTATGTTAAGGGTGCCTGTGGGACCTGCACAGCCTGGTGCTGGCAGGGAGGGAGGAACTGCCCCCTTCTGTACCCAGCTGGAAAGGCCCCGGCAGTGCTTCCTCCATCCCTTTCTCTGTGCAGTGCAAAGGGACCAAATCACATGAGCAAATCCATGGTTACCCCTGTTTAGCATTCAGACGATGACACTCGTCTTGCCTTTCTCATGGCAACAATCACCCTCAAGTGCATTCAACTCCTTGGCTGTCCATCTTCAGGTGGCTTTTGGATACACTCTAATAAAGTGAAAAATCTGCACATCATGGGTTAATTTTTATGCCACTGATGACTGTAGCTGTTTACTTTTTAAATAAATGCCTGATATACACTGCAACTGGCTGACTGTACAGCCAAAAACAGACCACAGGGAATCTCTTTGACAGCCAGAAAGGCAGAATTGTTAACATGGGTCTGCATTACAGTAAAAAAATAAATAATAATAATAAAAAAATCTAGCAAGATCTCAAGGAAAAAAGTTGATGTTACAAAAACAAAAACAAACAAAAAAAAAAAAACCCAACCAAAAAAAAAAAAAACCAAAAAAAAAAAAAACCCAACCAAAAAAACCCCCAAACCAAACCAAAAATGGCTGGTTTCTAAGAAGAGTC
>JANIJG010005180.1:33605-52313 GCA_024611175.1 Megaceryle torquata | reverse complement strand
TGGCGAAAAAACAAAAACAAAAAAAAAAAAAAAAAAAAAAACCCAACAAAAAAAAAAAAAAAAACCAAAAAAAAAAAAAAAAAAACCCAACCAAAAAAACCCCCACACCAAACCACAAATGGCTGGTTTCTAAGAAGAGTCAACTATTAATAGCACAGGCATAAATAACTTTTTCCATCTTATCTGAAGTATTATTCTGGCTTTTCACCCCAAGGTTTTGGGTTTTTTTCGACGGAAGTAAAGAAGACTCTGTAATATCAAGCAAATATACCAGCTTAATACAAAATTCTTGCTGGAGATAAGAAAGCACACTAGGCTATTTATTGCTATATTTTTATATTTTGTTTCAGTTCTCCTTTGATCTGTGTCAAGGCAGGCATTAAACTGACAGCTTAGGGTCACAATACATACAATATTGAAAGCCAGTCATGTATAAATTGTTCATTTGGAGTGAGCTACAAGTTTCAGTTAATGAAGTTCTCCTGGATCTAGATCCATCCATAAAGACAAAATGTTTACTGGCTTTTTAAAAAGTGAGTAGCTAGAGAAGCTGTGTGTACTCCTGTTTTTTAAGGTATAAACATCTGCAGCAGACACTGGGGTTGATTCTCCTTCCAGTTACGGTGGTGTAACAAGAGTTGCTTCACAGGCAGCAGAGGAATTTCAGCAGTAAATGAAAAAAGAATAAGGCTCATTGTGCTTTTAATTTTGTTTCATGTAGGCAAGAGGGGAGAAAATTGATTTTAGTCCCAGCCTTTTTTTTCTCATACATGTCACTGCTGCATTTTCAACCCTTGGAGAATTGTTGAATGTGGGAATACAGGCTCTAATACAAAACACTTGGCCTGTTTTCAGTTCCTAACACATACTCCAGAGTTCATGTTATGGTTATCAGAAAGAATCTATGAAAAATGAAGCTGCACACAACTGCAGACCATCAGCGTGGCTTAACCCCGTCAGGCAGGGATGAAGCAGGAAGTGCTTTGTGACACTGACTGGCAGAAATACAAACTGATGAAGAAAACACGCGGCAGGAAAGAGGGTCTTAGACGGTGAGTTAGAGTCGAGGACATTAACTACAACTATACTCTGCCAGGGCCAAGATCAGAGGAGCCTGACATACTTGTTAAAGGTTTCATCAAAAGGATTAGTTCCAGCAGCTTTTTTTAACCTTTCCTACAACACAATTTACCCAAAGGTGGCCGAGGGCAACAGGGGCTGCCCTGTGAGATAACATTTTTAATTGTACAAATGCCATTGTTGATGTCATAATCCCAAGGTTAATGCAGTTGCAGGTCTTGAACAGATGTACCATAAGCTGCCCATCATGTGGAGAGGTGGCCATGCAGACAGTTAAAATGTCCACAGTTCAGCAATGAATTAAGCAGCTGCCCTGTGTGTTTTCCTACATTTCACCCACGTTCCTTTGCAGTCTGTTAAACATTCTTAGTCCCTTTGTAAAACAAACATAAAAATAATTTGTACAGTATACTACCAAGTATCAACAGCCAAGTATAGCCACAGAGTAACAGAACAGCTCAGGGATAGGGCAATGTGGTTTGTGAATAGAGGAAAGTAAAAGGGGAAGAGCCCAGAAAACATCTGGATATCACCATACTAAATCTTACACCTTGTTGTACATTTGCAGTACTGATTAATAGGAAATAAGGTTTTTTTTAAAAGACAACCTTAACGTCTTCAGTTGAATTCAAATACACCTGCTAGGTTTTAGCAAAGATCATATTTTCCACATGGGGAGAATTTGTCGATGGTTTTACAGATGATGTACTCTCTTCTTCCTTAAGAAAAAACATTTCTTAGAAGAGATGTTCACACTACAGAGTTCAAAGTTTTCTTCCCTTTCAAACAGAGCAAATAGTTTTGTTCCATTTGCTAAGCTGACACCTACACCAGCAGTTCCCAAGCAGGGAACCATTCCTCACTGATGTGACTTAAGCATGAGAAGGTTTAAGTTCAGTTAAGCAAATGAACTGAATCTGGGCAAGTTTTGTGCAGGGCCAGCTTGAATATTTCTGCACCACACTCCAAAATCTGCAGTGTGGGACAGAGTAGTTCAGAGACATTCCCATATGGCTGGGAATGGGTGAAAAGCAGCAGGAAAGGATATTGGAAAATGGGATAGCAGCTTTAAGAAAAGGCAAATCTATTCTGGGAGTCAGAATTTAAGTTGTGTCTTGCCAGGAGGTGCCTCAAGCTGAGTAACTCTCCTATAGGCTTTAGAAAGGCTGTGGAAAATCAGCAAATAGTCATATTCCTATTTTGTATGTCAACGGTGTTGCCTACAGAAGAGGAGTTGTTTCTCTCAGGTGCAGCAATTGTGATGCAGAATCTTCTGCCCTCAGACCTTGGTTATCAGAGGTAACTCCATGTATCACAAGACTGAAGGGTATCTCACCATGGATCCACATTTCTCTGCTAATCGCCACAATCTTGTACCGCACATCTGGGGAGGAGTTAAGAGAACACAGGAGTGATGCTTTGATTATCAAGGATATGGTTTAAATTTTAGCCTTCTAGGTTATTAAAACCTTTTCAGTTCTATGTACCAGTTGGGCCTTACAATCTTAGGCCATGCCCAAACTTCAATAGTGTGGCACTGGTGCAGTTTATGTCTGCCAGAAGTACATTGTACAGAACAGATCTCTTTATACAAGTATGACCACAAAGCCATTAGGGGTGAAATTGCCACACAAATCCTATCCTGAACTATTCATCACTACACCTTGCAGCAGCTGGCAAGGGAAAACTTGTGTTTGCAGAAGATAGGTAAAAGTAGGGTTACTCTTCCTAAATACTGGATAAAATGGGAATAAGGTGGGAAAGGATCATACAAGGAAAAAAGTACTTCATCATGATGGAGCTAAGTTACTCAACAAGAAAACTGATGGAACTGGGAGGGGAAGGGGTTATTTAAAAAAGGAATTGGTGTAAAGCTAACAGGTGCTGGGGAGCACTCAGGTCAGATAAAGACATCTGCTAGAGATGTCAAGAGCACAAAGGTAACTCTGTGTCTGAGACTAGAGGGAAGGATAAAAATGACAACTGAACAGGAAGTGTGAAAGACTAGGGCTGTAGAGGTACGTCCCAGCAAAAAAACGGTGTCAGATGGCGAAGTAAAATACAGACAGACACACAAAAACTGTGAATACAGATACTTGTGAGGAGCCTGGGGAAAAAAAAATTTACATTGAAAGGAAAAAAAAAAGAAACAGGTGCACTAGAATGGCTGGCACAGAGGAATGATGATAGCATAAAAGTATTTCTGAAACACATCAGAGTGGCAAATATTAAGGCAGAAATGTCCTACCATTAGGCTTTATAAGTGAATGAGATGTCTTTTGAGAGACTCTTGAGTTCCTATATAGACTTGACTCAAAACTGCTAGTTCACCTGGACTGGATTACATAGGAGAACTGATAGGATGTTCATAATGAACCTCTAATATAGAAATATATAAATATAGAAATGAACCAGTATAAAATATAACAGATTAACATATGGACAGATTGGCTTGCATAGATTAAGTAATTTTTATCAGCCATTCTGAGAGATTTTAAATCATTGAAAGTTTTGGGTTGTTTTTTTTTTTTTTTTCTTTAACAAATGTGTGGCTACATTTAGTCAGCTTATGGTAAAACATATTGCAAGATATGCATTCAATCATTTAAAAAGTGAGTGGGAACTAAAAAAAAAAAGAGTTAAAAAATAAACTGCCAGCACCTTTACACAATATACCACTGTTTTATACAAAGAACACAGAACACTTTCAGTTAATTGCACGTTTGATCATCAATATCCTGTATTTTGCAAGTAAATACTCCCACGCAAGAAATTCAAATAAGGTACGCCTGAGTATAGAACCTTTCAACTACTTTCAGTTTATTTATCTAGGTTATTCCACATGTTGGTGTTCATCTTTCTCATAACAGGACTTAAAAACATTCTGCTTGATGAACATTAATAAAAGGCTATAAACAGAGCTAACAATGTAAACTGAAAGTAAACACATAGGACCAGTAGCATAACACAAGAGCATTTCTGAAACAACTCTTTCAGCAAAAACACTTGATTAGACTTTTGTTCCAAAAACATCTGTACCTAGGACACATGCAAATTCACACTCTGTCTCCAAATTAATTGCTGTTTTGTCGAGTTTGGGTTTTGTTGTTGTTGTTTGTGGTTGTTTGTTGGGTTTTGTTTTCTTGTTTGTTTGTTTTAATGAAAGGTGAGCACTGCTTTGCTCCTGGCTTCTCTAAAAATGAATATTTGTAAGTTAAGGGTGATCCATTTCCACTAAGTCTGATGGAAAAGTCCCAGCAGTGGTTCAAGACAGGATTCTCACACAAACACTACTGAGGTGTCTCAGACATCTCAGCCCAGATGGGAAGTGCCTCCTTTCTGCAGGTGATTCTTGCTCTTTCCCTTGCCCACACAGCAAAGCAACTGTGCTCTTAAATTTAGGTACCTCCTGTGATTTAAAGTGCACTTAGGCTCCAAGTTTTGAGTCTCTCAAGTTTTGACAAGCAAGGTGTAGAAAATCTATGGGGTGTATCCCCTGCATGGTTAGAACAGGTGCTACAGGATATGCAGAAATGTTCATAACTCAGGTAGCAAAACACAATGAAGTGAGTAACTTCTTCAAAATTAGCATAGGATCACCTGGTGAGATATGTTATTTAGGAACTAGAAGTCCTCTATTACCCCCATCCTGGAATTCATGACAGATAGCACAAGTGAACTCCGGTAAGGACTCAAAAGGAGACCCTGGTCTAAGATCTGTGGGGCTATACAAAGCAGCTACCAGGACATGGCCCTTACAAAATTTCCTTACAGGTATTATATGTCTTTAAAGCCAAATTTGGATTTTTGAATTATCTGTTTATGTGTCTTGTCACATTGGAAGTACCCAACTCATGGTTACTACACTAACCTTTCTTCGGTACCTAAATATTTTTCTCCCGAGCATGCACACAACATAAGTTCATAGAATCAGAGAATCATAGAATGGTAGGAGTTGGAAGGGACCTCTGGAGAACACCGAGTCCAACTCCCCTGTCAGAACAAGGTCAGCTAGTGCAGGCTGCACAGAATTGCATCCAGGTGGGTTTTGAAAGTATCTAGGGAAGGAGGCTCCTCAACCTCTCTGGGCAGCCTGTTCCAGGCTCTGTCACCCACACAGTAATGAAGATTTTCCTCATGTTAAGGTGGAACTTCCTGTGTTCCAGTTTGAGTCTGTTGCCCCTCGTCCTATCACAGGGCACCACTGAAAAGAGACTGTCCCCTTCTGCTTGACACCCACCCTTCAGATATTTGTAAACATTTAATAAAATCCCCTCTCAGTCTCCTCCAGACTAACCAGCCCCAAGTCTGTCAGCCTTTCCTCATAAGAGAGATGTTCCAGTCCCTTAATCATCCTCATAGCTCTCCATTGGAGTGTCTCTAATATTTCCCTGTCCCGCTTGAACTGGTAACTCCAGAACTGGACACAATAATCCAGATGTAGTTTCACTAGGGCAGAACAGAGGGGAAGGAGTTTTCACATATCAAGCAAGCTGCCACCTAATTCTCATCTGAAGACAGACAAATCACAGACTACATACCCCTCTGCCTGCAAAGGCCAGTCTGGGACCTATTCCTGTGCCATACCTTTCTACAGAAGGCAGAGCAAAGTAGGCACTATGAGCCAAGTAAGCACTGAAATCTGAACCGCAGGAATCTGCATCCCTCCATGTGAAACTCACAGCCAAGAGCCTTCACTGGGACATGGACTATTCAACCAGCCATTTCTCACAAGTGGCAGTAAAAGGAAGAAAGAAAGGCCTGGTATTTCTGACATTGCCAGAGAATGCTTTAACCCTGGCTTCTGTCTTCTGTTGGCCTTTATGAGAATAGATGCACTAAGGTAACTAGCTCCAGGACTTGTTTTATAGCTGTAACCCCAATCAGCAGTAAGCATTTCTCTGCATTCTCAAAGTAGGTGTTTCACCTTCCATAGTGCCTAAACCACACTATCTCATAAGTGTTTCCTATAGTTAGCTAAGTTTTTCCACTCTGTACCATCTTCTGTGAATCTGCTTTCTGGCACTTTCTCTCCTCGTGGTTTTATTTTACTGCTGGCAAAGACACAGATTTCTCTAATGTCAGCAGTCTGAAAGATGAATGTGTAATTTAAACTAGCCCTCTAGGCTCCCTCTGCAGCAAGTGGAGAGGAACTGGTGTTTCCAGACAGTGCCCTTACCACAACATCCCCATCTAAAATCCTGGGTTGAATCCACTTTTAAAAGGAACTTCTAAAAGAAACGAGACAAAATTAAATGGTGAAATACAGTACCTGCCAGAAAAGTGTCCCAGTTTCTACTCAACAACACTGAGGTTTTTGAAGACTTTACCTAAATCCTCAAGACCAAGTGGGTGTAAATCAGTCAGTCAGTTCCTGTGACTGTAGAAGCTGAATAAATTATCTTTCAACTCAAGGCTATATAAGGCTTTCCAGTCCCAAACAATGAATATTAGAAATGGCAAATGCCTGTGCAACTCAGAGCCAAGCACTGACAATGTTTGAAGTCAAGCTAAACATATAGCCCCTGTCCAGAACCCAAACAAGGCAGGCAACAACTGCAGATGGTTGTAGAGGTTACAGTGGCAGGGATGCACAAACATGCACACTTTCTTAGAATAATGCAAAATTTCCCCCCAAATCCAGAGTCATCAGTTCAGCCATTCCCAAATGTGTAAGACAGCTTCCTACTTTGAATTCCTCCTTACTGGAGGGGCAGTAGGAAGGAGACTTCAACACCTAGATGTCAGTGTTGAGAAATCCCATCTGTAACTTCAGAGCAGGTCTATCTTTCTTCAACTGATCTTGTTTCTTTGTACAAACTAAACCAAAGTTTGTTTAACACCTTAGTGACAAACCTCTAGTGGTAGATTTTCATGGCCTCCTAAGTCTAGTTTAGCATTAAGTCACCCTTTATGTCAGAAAGGCTTTTTGACAAATTCTCTTCCACTCCACTTTAATGATTATTTTTTTTCCTTATAGACCTGAAAAGCAGATGATTCTCCTCCTGGAGGTTAAATTTAAATGCTATCACCACTCTCCCTTCCCTTCCATTGCATCTTCTTATGTTATGCTGGGAATGAGCAAATAGTTTTGGTAAGTACAGTGACATGTATTAAAGGCAGAAGAACTGTCCAGATTTCAAAGAAATCCCATGTGTGGTTTTTTGCTGTGGCATGTTTTGAGGGACTGTTACAAGTGTCTGTATTAACCTGATAATATTCTGGGTACCTTGACTTTCAGCTGGGAACTACCTTTGTTTGCTTATGGTAGGATTTAACTTGTCTAAATGTAAGTATCTGACACATAGTCAGCTAGCCTAAGCATACTGTTTGGGTTGCCCCTGAACAAAAGCATAAAAGGTTCTTTAGAGAGAGAGCAGAATCCCTATTTTAGACCATTTCTCTTGAGTAGGATGAATCTATCACCCCTGCCCACAGGTGTACCTTAAAGGATGAGCTAGAGAGACCTTAATCCTAGCAACTAACTCTGGGATCAGTACAGACTTGTCAGGAGACAAGATAAGAAGGCTTCTACCACTTTTCAATCATAAAGTTAGAAGATGTTTGGCCATACTGGTGCATGGCTTGCTTTTTATAATTAAAAAAAAAAAAAAAAAAAAAAAAGAAGAAATAAAAAAGTATCAGAGCTCCTTCAAAGTCCAGGATGATGCCGATAGGTAGGACATTTTCCCTGCTGATGTTCAGATACACTTCCTGGCACTGCACCCTGCAATTTAATTTACTATGAAACTGTGCCTTAAAGTGTTAATCTATCTCTGAATAAAGATTATGGGATATGGTTTGTAGAAGCATCAAGAGTTTCTCTCTCTCTTTTTTCTTCAGAGAGGAAAAGGCAGGCAGATGCATGTCATAAATAAACCCGAAGTGAACAAAGACCAGATCTCCCAAGGAACTTGCTGTCTCAGTACTTGGAGCACAAAGAAATGAAGTAAGCACGGCCTTCATAGAGGAAGTCCTTCACTTCCTCAAGAAGTTCAAACACACCAAGAAAGCAAAACAATTTCACAAGGCCAAAGTATATGGGCTTCTAATCCCATCAAAGTAGTACATGCTCTGTTGCAAATCTAGAGTCAACAGAACTTTCCTTTAACACAGGCACAGCCCAATTAAAGCATGGGTCTAACACCAATAAAGTTATTATCACTTAGGAATTCTTTTAGAAAGTCTCACTTTTTTCTTTGCAGGATTAAATCAGAGATTAGGAAAAAAAAAATCTTGGTCTATCTTTTTTTCTCCCTTATCTAATACAATTGATTATAACATATAGGGTTCTTAATGTGCTTCAGACTTGGGGGGCAACAACAGCTTGAGCACAAGGAAAACCTGTAAGCATTTTAAAGCACTGTCTCCTTTAAAAGCTCTGATCCATTCATGTACTGTAAAAATCCTACAAAACAGCAAGAAAAATATTCATACATTGCAAAGAAAAGTTGGTAGGATCTGCTCTATTTACTCTGTGTTAAGCACAATTGTTTTATTTCCTTTTCAGCAATTCTGCTACAAATAGAGCTGCAGGCGGGTGCAGCACTAGGGACATGGACCCGAGCCAGACATCCCCCTGTTCCTTGGGCTGCTGCTGCTCAGCACAAGGGCTTCACGATGGCAGCAGTGGGGCAGCAAGGAGATGACAGCTGGGGCAGGAGGGAGTCCAAGGGAGGATCACTCCAAGCAGCACAGCTCTAGCCACAAATATTTACTGATAAGCACTGCTGGAGCAATGATGGTCTAGGGACATAAGCAAGAAAGAATCTGTAAGGAGACATCATGTCTTTTATTAGTCCTACCCAATATCACCAGGGAAAAACAAAGATGAGGTTTCTTGAGTTAAAGGTGAGCCACTATATCTGGAAACTGTCTATTTTTAAATCAGTATCAGTGTGTCTAATAAAAGATACTACCACCTCTCCCCACAGGTCTTGGTTCTTACATATTTCCAGATTAACATTTTTAGCTATTACATTTCTAATCCAGACTTTCAGAAAGCTGATGGGAACAAAACCAAATGAATAAGCCACCAATCACAAGCCAGAGGGAGTTGTAAATAAATAGGCTGGAAAGCCATTAAAATCCTATGAATCATATTGTCCTTCCAAGTTTCAGTTTTTGGACTCAGGCATATACCTGTTTTGACCTTGTTCAATATTGGCATATGCTGAGGAAGAGAAAAGGGAGGGAGGTGGTAGCTGAAGTTCACAGCTTATCCATGGCAGCATCACAGCAATTGCGACAGACTACAATGCAGACATAGCTGGATTCCACTTCCAGCTATGATGGAAGATGTCCAGGAAGGATAGTAAGGATGTATAGAACATCAGTCCATAGCAGAGCTGTGATTTCTCGAGGTGTGATGCTGGCCCTAGAACTATAGGTAGCACCTGCCTATGCACTGTATGTAGGTCTCTCTGTTCTTAGTTTCACAAGACTCATGCTCAGGCTCGTCACAACTTCTCACTTGTGGTCTTTTCCTTCTTTTGCCTTCCTTTTGCATCCATTTCTGTCCTCCTCTGCACTTCCCTGTCCTGCTGCACCACCAGCAGCCCCTGAGCCGCTCTGCTCTTGTGCCTCTGTCTTCCCCTGGGCACATCCTGCCCAGAGCCTTGTTAGCTCCTGCTCTACACAGCCAAGACAAGAGCTGCTGGGCCCATCCAGTGCTCCTTCCCCACCAGCATGGCAGCTCACTGTCCCCAAGACACTGCTGTTGTCACCAGGGACCAGGTAAGGATGACTTCTCATCTACAGGGGATGGCTCCTCAGCCCCAGCCCCAGCACCTGCTCACCCCTCGACCTCCCTGTGCATAACCAGTAATGGGAGTCTGAAACCAGCAAAGGCAGACTCATAGGCTGAAGACATATTAGATCATGGACATCTACTTACAACCTTTTTTCCTACACAACCCCATTTTTTTCACAGATGGTCTCTCGCATCAACATGAGTGGGGAGTGGTAAGCTGAAGAGGGGAGCAGAACTAGGGGACTGTAGAGAGAGAGCACAGGAGCAGCACAGGAGGCAGAAACATGCCCCAGTTTTGTAACATGCCCAAGAAGAAACTCAGGAGCCATAGTTTTCTGAAAAATTACACTTAGAACTATGTGACCTATTTTTCCCCCTTACTCAAACTCCTGTATCATCTTTTTCTCCATACACACACATCTTCTTATGTATTGTCCCAGCTGAAATGACAGTATTTACCCTAGAAATGCCACAGGGAAAAGCTACGAATGCTGTTTATTCTTAAAGCATGTTTTCATCCAGTAGAATTTAAATTTTTTCTGCACTTAGCTTTCAAAGGGTTAACTTCAGATTATTAAAAAAAAAAATAAAATAAATAAAATAAAAGCTTACAGCCTCTGAGATAGTATCAGCCCATTAAACATAGGTAAGAATATGAGAAGGAAAGAGAACAGATATTATATATGTAAGGAAAATTAAAACTCAGGATGTTGGGCGGGGGGGGAATGTGCTTTGAAGTATAAAAGATCCATTGTTAATGTGGGACAAAACCTCCCCAGTATGGGACGGAGATAAAAAGGAGGGAGTTTTTAACAGATCAAGGTCAACTAAGATATATGAATAACATAAATGCTATTAATCTCGTACAGCATGAATCAGAGAATTGCAGCAGGGTATAGCTGTGTGGCGGAGTTCATGGCACGAGTGTTTTATGCCACTTTGTATTAGATAATGAGCGTATTCATCACAGACTCCTACACATCATCCAAACTGGCGGAGAAGGAGCTTTAAGGAGCTTGAGAGAACAAATCAAAGAGCTGGATCTAAAGCTCAGAAAGGTAATAGGGATGTACAAATAATGCCCCAAGTTTAGATATTTGCAGGCATCCATAAAATCTGACTCTGCAGGAAATAGCGTGAGAAAGAAGTTCCTAGTTAGACAGCTTGCTGCTTATTATGATGCAGCCTCTGTCATAACAGCCAAATCTACAAATTAGACAAGATATAGAGCAATACAGGAAAGGACTACACCAAAAAAAAGTCTCTTGCCTTCCTTTTTCTCTCTCTCTTTTTTTTTTTTTTTAAGTTCTTGTTGCTGCATGTTCAGAGACACAAATTTTCATGTTGAAGTCCTTATTCTGAATGTTGTTGGGAAGCAAGAGACTGAGCCATGCTGGAGTCAAAATGTACATAACCAGATGTAATTCTGATTTCACATGTTGCATTTTCACACATTTTAGTCTCTTGAAATTCCAGAGACACATGTGTTCCACAGGAGAAGCTTAAGGGATAACTTATCCTGAGGAGGAAGGAAATGAAAATGTATACACATGTGTATATAATTTTGACAACAATCTGCAACTAGATTGCTCACAGTGGTTTGCACGTCAATTTATTTATTCCAAACAAACATTTTAACTCAGTGACATGGATCCATGTAACATGGTTTTCCTGATTGTTATGCTTTTCAGATTTTTGAAAGAAAGCTGAAATACAGTTGGGACCAAATTAAAATTCCAAAACCGACTAATTTCTTCTCCCTGAGGTTAGCAGGGTTTTCTCAGCATGAACCTAGACTTGCATTCAATTCTACATTTTGGTGCCATGTAATCAATGGAAAAGGGCAAGCCCCATAATGGGGCCAGCTCTCCACAATAAGCACATCCATACTTTAAAAAAAAAAAAAAAAAAAAAGATTTTGAAAGAGGGGCTGATTGTTTGTAACACAGTAATATCTAGAGGCTACACTGCATTTGGAGCTGTTGGGCAGTACTCTCTATAGGCATGTACATACATGTATAAAAAATACATACTCTGTGTGTGTATGTATATACAACACGTGCATGCACACTTATATGTGTTGTATGTATACATACATGCAATATATACTACAAACTGCTTCTCTATCTGATCTTTACAAAATATAGTGCTTAGAGAAGGGAAGCTGGAGCAGGAGAAGGGGAAATAAAAACAGAAGAAAGGGCTAGAATGGTTCAAGGTAAAGCACCCCTTAGCAAACATCTGAGAACTGTTCAGAGACAATGCCAGTACTATAAGGACTGTCAAGCTAACTTACAAAATGGGCTTGAGCAGGACAGGAAGAGCAATGGGAGATCAAAAGAAAAGCAGCAGATTTGTTTAAAAACTCCCACCACAATCAATTTGTGTAGTGAAAATCAGGTGAAAAGCACAAAGCAAGATTCAGGCCACCAAATCTTGCTTGAGCTATATCCAAGTAGTCAAAGGATCCTGAAAGCCTATACTGGACAGCAGCACCTAAGCCTGAGGGTCCTACAGTCCTCCAGCACCTCTCTGGAGAGCCTGGGAGTTTCCAGGGCCCTTTGCCTTGACTACACTCCTCTCTGGGAAGAGGTACCCATCTTCCATACTGGCTCTGCAAACTCCTGCTTCATTTCCTGCAGACCTTATCTACCCTACTGAATATAACAGACCTGGGATGACTAAATGCTCTTTCTCTTAAAATGGGTGCTTGGTGCATCGAGGGTCCCTTCTGGGAATTGCTCTGGTGCCCTACATGGATGATGTCTCCCAAGAAGGTGTTTTTAGGCTTCACCTTCAAGTCTACCTAGAGATCCCATGGTGCAGGGAAGCACTTCACCACCTGACTGCCCTGCCACCAGGGCCTGCTACCTCCCTTGATGGAATCAGGTCATCAGGAGTGTGAGTCAGAGAAGGAGGATTTCGGAGAACAGGAAACCTAACCCTACGGGCTCATCATCAGGGCATTAAGTTGAGAGAAGGGAATCAGAAATATTAGACCCATCTTCCATAATTTTCTAACTGATGCACATCTTGGACAAGACCCATTCCCAGTCCTTTTCTGGTCCCTGAAAACTGCTGACTACACCAAACAAGCCAATTACACCCTCAAGCAACAGTTGCTTATACAGAGCTGGGCTACCCTTGTGAGATGAAACT
This sequence comes from Megaceryle torquata, assembly GCA_024611175.1. Lineage (NCBI taxonomy): Eukaryota > Metazoa > Chordata > Aves > Coraciiformes > Cerylidae > Megaceryle > Megaceryle torquata. Next base: position 39,322 of record JANIJG010005180.1, on the reverse strand, counting down.
GAGGCAGCCTCTATTTTTGTCAGAGAGAAGGAACCAATGTGAGAGAAGGCACAAGAAATGGTTCATTCCCATGAAAAACTGAAGAAGCTCAGAGCTTATTCTTTCCAGCCATAGAGAACTAAAATCTGAATGCTTCACTTGTGTCAGTAGCCCTACAAAGCTGGAAAGGCAGTGGGAGATGCTTCAGCCTTCGCTCCTGCCCAGCCATGCAGACACTCAGCCAAGGCATAAGAGCAAACAAACAAAAAAAGATGGTAATATTCATAGTCACATAGTTATGGAGTTGTGAATTTAACATTTGGAGGTTTTTTCCATGTAATTGCTACAGCCGTTTATTTGGATGTGTGAGACCAAAAGAACCACCTCTGTCAGAGGCTTTTACCTCATAGTTAAATATAGTGGTGAAGCAGTTAACACAGTTATGTATCACTGCCTTGGCATGGGTTTTTTAACTTTTGTTGGCACCATTTTACCCCCAGAGACAATAGGAGATTGTTCTCGTTGTATGTAAAAAGATCTTGTTCTGGCAAGTAGGGTTTTCCCAGTCAAGGAGTTCAAAATCTTTGGTAAGGGAGGCGCATGCCGTGTTGGGACCGGCCTGCTAAGCATCTCCTCACAGCAACAATTACTTTGCCACTAACTGCTCCCATGGCTGCTGGAGCACAAAGCTCCTGGCTGCTGTCAAACAAGGAGGAGGAGAGAGCACCAAACCTGCAACTTTCTACTATCCTGTTACTACAAAGACAGGGCAAAAAAGCTGATTGATCTTCTCTAGACATAATTTATACTGTAACTGTTAGAAACTACATGGTGAGAGGAAAACATATATGCTTAGGAGACATTTTGTTTGCTAAAACCCACAAAATCCGTATGAAAACAAAGGCTCTGATTCCCTGCTTTGGGTGCTTCTCTGTGCCCCAGCATAAAAGTTGTCCAGGATTTCCTTTTTAATTTGTAACTTTCTGGTTATATAAATAGTACAATGCATAATTACAGCAGTCAGAGGCATTAGGGATAAGAAGGTATTTACATCAGAGATGTACATACAAGATTATGTGTGCATAGTAAATTTTTATCGCCATCTTTAAATAAATATTATGCTTCATCCACACCCAAAGTCTTGAAAGAAAGCTGGTTTAGTGCAAACAATTAACTTCCTGCCCAATTGTTGAATTATTTGATGACTTGTTGCTGAGAAATTCAGATTCTGTACCGCCAAATACACCTTACAAATTTTGATTAGGCAGATAATCCAACCTAGATTGATCCAGGCATTGCAATTTATAGTTGTACCACAGTATTTGGCTGGCCTAGTATGTCAGTTGTTTCCATTTGCTGAGGCTATAAGTGATTTGGTTGCTATCAGGTTTGTCAGCAATTAGAAATATAGGCATGAGCAATGGCAGCCTCTACTGTATATTTCAGTGAGTGCCCACAGTTCAACCCTTCTGTAAAACATGCTTCAGATCTCAGATTACACTGAAAAATAAGGTCTCTAGCAGTTGGAGCTGCAATCAGCTTTCAAAATGTTTGCTGAGCATAAGGCGGAGCAACAGTGATTACAAACCCAACCAAACCGTCAGGCTCCACGGCAATACGAACTGCCCAGAAGGTCAGAGCTGAACTGTGATCCTATAGCCATGACTATTTTCCAGATGCAATGAAATTCATCATCTTGCAGCAGACAGAAAATGAAAAGCTATCTTCTTGCCTTGTAGGGGTCAGCCTGCAGATACACTTCCCTCTCCGCCTTTTCTCTGCAAGGCCCAGCTAGCAATAAATTTTTTAGTTTGTTTCATTTTTGCTTAAGCCTTGAAAGTAAACGACTGAAAAAATTAAAAGGCATTTTTTTTCCAAAGCACAGTGGGACTTGAAGAGAGGTGTTCTCATTGACATTAAACTAAACTAAGCCAATCTCTTTCAGGGCAAACAAAGTGTTCAAATGGCTGCGCTTTGGTATCGGTTTGCAAAACGAAAGCAGCAGTGCTTTTACCAACAGCCCTCATGCAGGATTTGGGATATACTGGTTTAACCTGTCTTTTCCTACTGGGATGTGAAATCCTCAGCAGATGTCTCCTGGGAGAGGATCCTGCCCGCCCTGACAAAGCAGCACTGCTCTGCCAAGCTCTCCTCCTGGAGCTGTTCCACTCCTTTGTATAAAGTAATTACTTAAATATACATTGAATAAAGAGAGAGGGAAATGACTTTAAGGACTATCAGGGCACTCTGCTGGGAGCTAAAGCAAACCAGTGAATAATTAATTATGTTGTTACTTCAGTGACCCAATAAATTTTTATTGGGGAAGAAAAAGGCATTATCAGGGATTGTGAAAGTAGCCCCCAGACACCTTGTTACCTGGGGGTACCAGTTTTGGGGATGGGTGTAATTGTTATGGTTCAAATGGATATGAATTAGAAAATCCCCTGTGGGTGAAATAAGAATTGAAGCCTCCTCAGGCAGGTGCTCAGTGACAAATTTTTGGACAAAACGGGAAGTGGAGTTTGTTTATTTCAGAACCTTAAAAAGGCTCATATCTTAAAAGAAAATAATTGCGACTAAGGCTTTTAAGGAACTCAAGTCAGCCCACATCTTTAATAAATTAATTAAACATAGGGACAAACTGCAGTGTTCCTGAGTTAATTGTTTTAAAAGCATCCTCCCTGCTTTATTTGGAGCCTCTGGACACTGGTGGCAGGGTACCACTGGGTCCCACTGACGTCTGGTATGGTTCCTTCTCTTGTCAGCACTACAGCACAGGAAGAGCTGGAGGTGCCAGCTGGGCAGATAGACTGACTAAGAGCAACTTAGATGCCACAAAAATCAATAATAAACTCCCACATTTCCTGATAAAGACGAAAGGAACTACATTACAGGCCCCAAGTCTTGCCAAAGAAGGAACTGGAAAACACAGCTTAATGAACCAAATGTCATCAAGAGTAATAACCATGTCTGTCAAGGAACTTCATGCCCATAATATTCTCATCTTTGAACCACAGCAAAACAAAGGGAGGGTGGGTGGCTACAAAAGGTAAGTTACTGAGACAAAAAAGCACATTGTTGCAGAATGTAGGCATTCCTGTGCAGAAAGAGGTGACACAGTGCCTTAAGGAGAGCTCCTTGTCCCACCTCCTCCTGGCCATGGAGAAGTTTCCCTCTGCTCTCAAGAGCCTGAAAACTTTGCCATCTGTTCCCACTTGAGGAAAATTCTCATTTTATCTTTTCCATTTGTTTTAAGCTGGTTTTGAACAAAAGAGGTTCAAAATACAGGCAATGCACATGATGCAGTTAATTTCTCTCTCCATCTAATGTTATCAACATATGGAGACTGGCCTGAGCTGCCAAGGATATAAATCTGTCCTTACCTCCTGGTTCGTTCACTGAATCTCCATTTTTTATTACTGTACGTTCCTCCTCAGCACCTCACCAAAACACCTGGTAGGAACCTTCCAAAGGACTGAATCTCACTGTGAAGAAAAGTCTCCACTGTTCCCCATCCCCAGAAAAAAACCAAACATCTCCCATTCATCTCTTTTCCCCAAACCCAGATTCCCATTGCCACTGATAAAGCAGATTCCATTAATAAAAGTGATTCACATTTACAGTGTTACACAAACATCTACAACGCACCAGGTGTTTCTTTAACATTGTTTGATTTGTGGGTGACTTCAGAGCTCCTGGTGGTGAGGGACATTAGCATCAGCCAGAGCCAAAGTGATGGCAGGCAGGTGTTGTGCAAGCTTCCTCACTTTTTTTGCCAGCTGACCTCACTCCTGACCTGCCAGTTACCTGCTATTCCTTTCCCATGCCAAACTATGCAGCGATTTTGAGATGCAGACAAACACTTAGTGTCTTTCCAACGCACTGAATTAACCAACATTTGAATTCAAGCTTCAGGATGAAGATGTTTACACAAACCTTAAACTGCATTGCAACCAAAATCTGGCATTTCAAGGCCACTTGATCAAATGGATATCACTCTGGTACCTTTTATATGGTTACTGTAGAAAAATTGCAGATGTAATATTAGGAAGCAAATTTTAATGACAATTTTTTTTGAGATGCAAGTGGGCCTACATACAGGGAAGCTCACTGGAAAACCACTGGAACAGGGAATGATGCTGCAGTCTTGAAATGGGCATTTTTCTTTCACTTTCTGAGTGCAAGTTGAAGACAAACATGGATGCTTTTGTCTTTCTTCCTGCATACAGCATTAAACTAGGCATTGTTAGATACTGTAGACAGGAAAGATTAACTTGGCTTGCAATCAAGTTATGCATCTGGTCTCTCTCAAAGCCTGTATATGAATGCTAAAATGGAACAAATTCCAAGATGTGAAACACACACCTGTCTCACAGAATCACACAGAATTTCTAAGGCTGGAATAGACCTCCAAGATCACCAAGTTAAGACTATCATCTAACAACGTGACATCAGCTAGACCATGTCATCAAGCACCACATACAATCTTTCCTTAAACATCTCCAGGGATGGCAGGTGTCATCTGCAAATTTACTAACAGTACACTTGATCCCTTCATCCAGGTCATCAGTAAAGATGTTGAATAGAACTGGGACCAGTACTGATCCCTGGGGGACACCACTGGACACCATCTGGATGCAGCACCATTCACAATCACTCTCTGTGCCCGGTCATCCAGACAGTTTTTAACCCAGTGAAGGGTGTATCTGTCCAAGCCATGGGCTGCCAGCTTTTCCAGGAGAATGCTGTGGGAAACTTTGTCAAAGGCTTTGCTGAAGTCTAGGTAGACCACATCCACAGCCTTCCCCTCATTTACCAGACAGGTCACCCAGTCACAGAATGAAATCAAATTGATTAGGCTGGACCTTCCTTTCCTAAACCCATGTTGGCTGGGCCTGAGACCCTGGTTGTCTTCTATGTGACGATTCATGGCACTCAGTCTGATCTGCTGCATAACCTTGCCAGCCACCAAGTTCAGGCTGATAGGCCTCTAGTTTTCTGGATCCTCCTTCTGGCCCTTCCTGTGGATGGGCTTCACATTGGCCAACCTCCAGTCATCAGGGACCTCCCCAGTTAGCCAGGACCAGTGATAAATGATAGAGAGCTGCTTAGCCAGCTCTTGTGCCAGCTCCCTCAGCACCCTAGGATGAATCCCATCTGGACCCATAGACTTGTTAGGATGTAAGTGGCACAGCAGGTCACTAACTACTTTCTCATGGATTTCAGGAGGCATATTCTGCTCCCCATCCCTGCCTACCAACTCGGGAGTCCAGTTGCCCTGAGGAAAGTCAGTCTTTTTGTTAAAGATTAAGGCAAAGAAGGCGTTGAGCACCTCAACCTTTTCCTTGTCTTTCATAACCATGTTCCCCCCTTCATCCAGTAAGGAATGAGGATTTTCCCTGGCCCTCCTTTTGTTATTAATGTATTTATAAAAATACCTTTTATTATCTTTGACAGAATTGGCCAGCTTAAGTTCCAACCGAGCCTTTGCATCTCTAATTCTCTTTCTACATGACCTTGCAATGTCTTTAATCACTTCCTGGATCACCTGCCCCTTCTTCCAAAGTTGATATACTCTTTTTTTCTTCTGAGTTCCTGCAAAAGCTCCCTGCTCAACCAAGCTGGTCTTCTACCCTGACAGCTCATTTTTTGGCACATAGGGACAGCCTGCTCCTGTGCCTTCATAATTTCATTCTTAAAGTAAGCCCAGCCTTCTCAGGCCCCTTTGCTTTTGAGGG
>JANIJG010005180.1:22768-33505 GCA_024611175.1 Megaceryle torquata | reverse complement strand
AACTTCACCACATATTGAAAATTCTATCATATCATGGTCACTGTGCCCCAGACGACCTCCAACCACCACATCTTCCAACAGACCTTCCTTGTTCGTAAAGAGTAGGTCTAGGAGGGCACTACCCCTCGTAGGCTTACTCACCAGTTGCAACAGGAATTTGTCATCCACACATTCCAGAAACCTCCTGGACTGCCCCCTTTCTTCTGTGTCATACTTACAGCAGACATCTGTTAGGTTGAAGTCTCCCATGAAAACAAGGGCTAGTGAATGCGAGAGATCTCCAAGTTGTTGAAAGAATATCTCATCAGTGTCTTTATCCTGGTTTGGTGGTCTGTAGCAGACTCCCACCAGGATATCAGCCTCGTTGGTCTTCCCTTTCATCCTTATCCATAGACTTTCCACCTTGGTGTGTCTAACATTGAATTCAAGACACACAAAACACTCCTTAACATATAATGATACCCCTCCACCTCTCTTTTCTTGTCTATCCCTTCTAAAGAGCCTGTAGCCATCCATTGTGACACTCCAACCATGGGAATCATCCCAACACGTTTCTGTGATGGCAGTTATATCATGGTTTCTTTGGTGCACAATAGCTTCTAACTCCTCCTGTTTATTGCCCATGCTACAGGCATTGGCATACATGCACTTGATCCAAGGCATGGATATCGCCTCCAACACCACTATGTCCCCCCAAGGCTTACCTTTAGCAGTCCCGGGTTTGTCCCCCTCCTTTTTTGATTCTAGTTTAAATCCCTCTCAATGAGGGCCACTAACTCCTGTGAGAAGATCCTTTTCCCACGCTTAGATAGGTGTACCCCATGTCCTGCCAGCAGGCTTGGCATTGAGTATACTGAGCCACAGTCAAAGAACCTAAAGTTCTGTCAGTGGCACCAACCCTGGAGACAGGTATTAATCTCTGAGATTCTCCTTTTTTTTTTCCCTTAGCATTTTGTGTGCCTGGCAGGATGGATGAGAAGATTACTTAGGCTCCCGAGCTCAAGATTAGTCTCCTCAGTGCCCTAAAATAATTCTTGATTCCCCTCAGACTTTGTATGGTGATTTCCTCACTACCCACCTGAAAGATCAGTAATGAGTAGTAATCAGAGGGGCCTACCAGGTTAGAGATCTTCTTTGTAAAGTCTCTTACCTGGGCTCCAGGGAGACAGCATACTTCCCTATGGGTTGGGTCTTGTCAGCAGATAGGGTCCTCCATTCCTCTGAGGAGTCTCAGGTGAAACCAGATGTTAAATGATGCTTGTTTTTTTTCTTTTCTTTATGTATGCCATCTCCTTACAACATAAGTAATGTAAACATTTCATCTTCACTGTAGCAGTACCGATATCTTTCAAGTCTGTCAGCGACAAAGGACTACGCAGCCTATGATCCCCTTTCTGTTAAAGAAGAACTAATTAAAATGTACTGGTGATGTTTTCTTTAAAAAGGCTTAGCTAACTGTCTGTGGGACAAGTTCTGACCATAGAAGTTAACACAAGAATCTTTTAATAAAAAACACCTGAATGTATAACCTTAAGCAACAATTCTGGTTTTCAGTATTGACTAGAATATCATATGATGAACTGGATTATTAATTAGAAACTTATTTTGCAGTATGAAGTCATCTGTGCTTCAAAGAACATGCAATGTTACATCTTAATATCATATGACCCTTTTCAATCACTTCTGCCACTTATTTTGATCCAGGTTTGGGCCTTTCCCCGTGGTTCTAGTTCTTAATCCTTTTTCAGATATACATTAAGTCTAAAGAATATCAATATGCAATAAATATAATTTCAAGAAAGTGTTTTTTCTCTGTATGGAGAAATTTATCCAGAGTTTCCTCTTTTTGGAGAAATATCCCAACCCTCAGAGCACCAGGTGGAAGAGGAGGAACCAGGAGGGAGTACTGATATGCTCCATCCAGACGGATGCTAGGATCTCTTCTTGTAAAGCATGACATGCCAGATCCAAATCCATTGCTTTTTTTTGGTACTCAGCCACACTACACCTTCCAAAAGCAGTGAAAGAAAGGATGCCTTGCACTGCAAATGCTATTTTATCACTAAGTCAACAATAGTGCAGGCCTCAGTGTTTAGCAAGAGCTGTTTACTTTAGACTTGAGAAGTCTCTCACCAGCCAGGGCAGAAGGTATATACCACATGCACAATTTCACCACAAGGTGCCTACTTTTTTTGGTGTTGATACTGTAAAGTACATAAATGCTGTGTCTAGCCACTGTATTTCATGGCTGGCGAGTTCAGGTCAAACCCTTACTGCCTCGGTGGGGTCCCATTGAGGTGGGACAGGGAGGAGAGGGTGGCCATGGTGCAGAGACCACAAGGAGCTCCCTCCCATCCACGCTATTTGCCAAGGTGGAAAGGAGTCTCCAAAATAGGTCACTCATTAAAAAGTTTATATAGCTGAGTTCAGGAAGCCTCGTCTCAATAGAACAATGGTAAAGGAAAAAAAAAAAAAAAAAAAAAAAAATTATTGAGCCTTCTGGGTAGGCACAACCACTGGGCCAGGTGAAGCATTACCTTCCAAGTACCCATCCAGCCCCTCAAAGAGCGACTGGTTGTCATTTACTTTTGTGTCAACAACTCTGCAGTCCTTTCTGTACCTCTTCACAGAAACCCAAAGGCGTAAAACTTGACTACAACATAAAATGACTCACATCTGCTGTGTTTTCTTTTTAACCAAGAACACTAATTGAGAAAAAACACTTTTAAAAAAAATCAGACTAAAATCCAATCCTACCAAAAGAGGCCTCTCTTCTCAACTCCCCTTCTCTTTGAAAGCAAGGGGACCACTTATAAATGCAAAGCTAAGATTATGTGCTAACATTGGCAGGATTTGAGCCTTACAGCTTGTGAAACTATCCAAAACGTGGTCTTTCTGGCTAGGCAGGGTGAGTGTATTTGGTAACACACTTTCCTTTCATAGTCGTTGGGACCTGGGGATATTTTCAGAGCTTGTTGCAACTCCCTTCCTTTGTAAGGAAACCAGCCTGCCAGAAGATGGGACATGGAGCAGAGGCACAAGCAGGATCCTAGGTCACACAGGATGAAAATTAAACATTAACATGAACCTTCTGCTACCTGCCTGGAAATCCTACAGCCACAGCATTTTAACTTGTATAGTAGTGGTGAAAGCAGATTTGGGCTTTCAAGTGGTGGTAGACCCTCCTGTTCCCCAGTGGCCACAACTAAATGTTCCTTGAGTCCTTCATCTTACTGTGTTTTGCATCACTTTTCATTTCATACAACAGACTAAATGGTTCAGGCTTAACCTTCAAATTCACAAGAAAATCCTGCTTAATTTGGAGCAACTGAATCAGTTTCTCAGAGCTGAGAGAAGGAATCTACACAACAACTTAAACAGTGGAGACGCTTTTTGCAGGGTTTTATCTGATTGAGCTTTCAGCCAATTATGTTTGGAGCATCATGAATGTAGGTTTTAAGATTGTGCCCATGTTGCTCAATAAGGAAGTTGGGGTTTGAACACAAGCACCAAAGCCCCGATCTTCTGCACTGTTTAGCTGTTAGGTCATTCTCTGGCACTACTTTGGATTTCTCTAGCTAAGCCCTCTCCCTATGACTGAACTTGGATGCAATTCTGGCAAGAAATTTTTCCAGAGGAGGCTCCTGACAGGCAGCATGGCTATGACTGCACCAGGTTTGGCTGTCTTTCCTCTGCTACTGTCTCAGATCTCTGAACACTATCTCAGCTGCCTTGGAACCATTAAGCACTCAAAAATATTGCAGACCATCTACTTCATGCTAGAAAAGCAGCAGTCTGAAAAGCTGCAATGCAGGCCATATTTCAAGTGCTTTGAACTAAAACATAAATGCAAAATAATACTGTCTTAGGTTCTAACAACAGCCAAGGCCATGCACATGCAGTGTGGATGCAGTCAGCTTGCTGCAGGTCTACTGGATTGTAGTAGCATAGATGTTAAGTCACTCTGCACAATTGGCCTGGAGGCCAAGGATCCCTTTCTGCAGCTGAGATATTTAGCAGAGTACTAAGAGTTCCAGGCTGTCTCTGAAAATTGGTCTAATTCATGACAGTGCAAGTCCCTAAACCCTACCTAGAAAGCGTTATTTAGCTGCTGAGCACCCCTCCTGCAGCAGGTTTGTTATTCTTCATATCAAACTGCAAAGTAAGACTCAGAGCTGGTAGAGCTCTTGTTTTTGCAGGGGAAGGATTCAAGAATCAAATGGGGCTGTAGGTCTTAGCACGCCTGGGTAACCTCTTGAAATCTCAGGAATACTAAAGTAGCAATTAATCCCAAAATAACAGCTACAAATACTGTTCATAAACTGGGTAAATGAGCTGGGAATGTGACAAATTTCAACTAGCAGCTCACTGTGTGTCACTCCAACACACCTTGTCAGTTCTATCATGAAAATAGAGCCTCCACAAGCTGTGACAAAAAGGAGCCTAACCCTGGAAATTGGCTTCTGTGGTCTTTTTAAATAACTTAGCCACTCTAATCACAACAAATACCAAAATACTGGGTAAAAGAGTCCCACAGCTCAATGGCATATTTTATGAATTAAAAAAAAAAAAGAAGAAAAGACATTTGCATACTTGCTTCATTATGTCCCATCAGTTCTTGGATCAGAAGGGATTGAACAGCTGATCCTTATTTGCTTGTGAAACAAAGTCTGTAGGAAAACAGGTTTTCACAAAGCCCAAACCATTCCACTTGAAACACCACAGGCTGAAGTCTATTGCCAAATATGAGGCAGGATCCTGGGGGAACCCAGGGGACCAGCAACTCTGGAATTTGCAATATCCTCAGCCACAGGAGAGATGTCACCAAAGGGCAGGAACACTGGAAGCTGGGACAAATTGCTCAAACAAGTTTTACAGAAAGAAAAGTAATTTTCCTATAAATAAGGAACTCTTCAGCAAGCTTCAGTGTGACCAAAAGCTATTTTTTTCTTAACAACCTGGAGAGCACATTTTTTAAAAGGTACTGAAAGGTGAAGTTTGCGGTCCAAATACTTTTCAACACTGATTCAGTTGACTCTTTTGACATATTTTTTTGGGGAAAAAAGCATCATTTGCATATGCATCGCTTGGTCTGACTCCAGAGTAATCCTTGGTGACTAGCTTAGACTAAACTTTTCTGCAAATGAAATTAGATTACATGAATCCTGCTGCAAGTGATCCAGATACTTAAAACTACAGTTAGTCTGAAATAGGAATCACAGATTACCCATGTGCCATGTATGGAGGAAGAGGCCTTGTAGAAGCGACAATTTTAGGAACAATTAAGAGAATTCACAGCATCCAGTGCTCTAAGCACTAAGATGCTTACAAAAGCTGTCAGGAAAGAGCTGAAGACCCACCATCCCTTTTCAGCATTGGAAATGTTGACAATTTGTTAGAGATTAACTACTCTTCCTCTCAAAATGCTTTCTTTCCTGTTGTCACTTGACAGCTGAGCAGTTTGCAGGGCTGCTGAGTAACCCAGAGACCAGGGATACATACTTCCTCATGCTGGGATTCACCAGACAAGAGACAGCTCAGAGCTCTGGGGTGCTGTGGAAGGAACCATCAAGCATATCTGTCATTGAAAATTGGTTGCAATGATCACAGAATCACAGATTGTTAGGATTGGAAGGGACTGTGAAAGACCATCTAGTCCAACCCCCCTGCCAGAGCAGGATCACCTAGAGTAGGTCATACAGGAACGCATCCAGGCATATTTTGAAAGTCTCCAGAGAAGGAGACCCCACAACTTCTCTTGGGCAGCCTGTTCCAGTGCTCCATTGCTCTCACAGTGAAAAAGTTTTTCCTAATCTTTTTGTGGAACCTCCTATGTTCCAGTTTACATCCATTGCCCCATGTCCTATCACTGGACATCACTGAAAAGAGCCCAGCTCCATCCTCCTGACACTTGCCCTTTACATATTTATAAACATTAATGAGGTCACCCCTCAGTCTCCTCTTCTCCAAGCTAAAGAGACACAGCTCCTTCAGCCTTTCTTCATAAGGGAGATGTTCCACTCCCTTGATCATCTTTGTGGCTCTGTGCTGGACTCTTTCAAGCAGTTTCCTGTCCTTCTTGAACTGAGGGGCCCAGAACTGGACACCATATTCCAGATGTGGCCTCACCAGGGCAGAGTAGAGGTGGAGGAGAGCCTACTAGCCACCCCCCTTCTAATACACCCCAGGATGCCATTGGGCTTCTGGCCACAAGGGCACATTGATGGTTCATAGTCATCCTGCTGTCCACCAGAACCCCGAGTTCCCTTTCCCCTACACTGCTCTCCAACATATCGGTCCCTAACATGTACTGGTACTTGGGGTTGTTCTTTCCCCGGTGCAAAACTCTACACTTGCCCTTGTTGAATTTCCTAAGATTTCTCCCCGCCCAGTCCTCTGAAGTCCTCTCCCCCAGACCACTGTCTGGGTCTCTGAATGGCAGCACAGCCTTCTGGTGTATCAACCGCTCCTCCCAGTTACATGTCATCAGCAAACTTATTGACAATGCACTCTGTTCCCTCATCCAGATCACTGATGAATGTGTTGAATAGTATTGGTCTCAGTACTGACCCCTGAGGGACTCCACTAGATACAGGCCTCCAGCTAGACCCTACCCCATTGACCACAACTCTCCGACTTCTTCCCTTCAAGCAGTTCACAACCCACCTCATTACTCTGTCTTAAAGTCCACGCTTTCACAGTTTAGCTATGAGGATGCTGTGGAAGATGGTGTCAAATATTTTACTGAAGCCTAGATAAATCACGTCCACTGCTTGGCCACCACCCATCCACCTGGTTATGTCCTCATAAAAGGCTATCAGGTTGGTCAGACATGACTTCCCCTTAGCAAAGCCATGCTGACTGCTCCTGATGACCCTCTTATCCTTGATATGCTTAGACACAGCACCAAGGATAAGTTTTTCCATCACCTTTCCAGGGATGGAGGTGAGGCTGACTGGTCTGTAGTTACCTGGTCCTCCTCCCCGCCCTTTTTGAAGACTGGAGTGACATTTGCTTTCCTCCAGTCCTCAGGCACCTCATCTGTTGCCAGTGATTTACCGAAGATGATGGAGAGTGGCCTAACAATGACATCTGCCAGCTCCCTCAGTTAGATACATCAGCCCGATACTCCTTTCTCACTATTGGGAAAACACATCTGGTTAATATGGATACTGAAGATATGATGAAGAGCATGATGCTGATACTCAGACTGGCATAAAATGATTATGCTTGAGACTGATCAAATTTGTTTTACTCGAGTTACAACCAGCCATGTCAGACCCAAGTTGGCTCCATAGCAGAATATCTGCACAGTATTTCCCAGTAGTCCAGATACTAGAGAGACAGCCTGGGAAACCAAAGACAGTTCTCCATGCAGCTAGTTCAGTTGCAAAGGATTTACAAGCTCAGGATCTGGGGCATAGGTTGGCTGTGATAACTTTTCCAAACTCAAACCTAAACCAAGGCTGACAGCAGTATGGTTGCTGTGACTAACCCAATGAGCACAGAGCTGGCAGCCTAACGAGATCTGTGTAGGTGTCAGCCCATGGTATTCACTGATTCATCATGCAGATAAGCTGTCTCTGGATAGCTGAGAGTTATGGTGCTTCTCATTTGAAGGGAAAAGCAATTCTGTACTAATTAGGAGCACAAATACTACTGGATTGCTTTTTATACATTTCACAAGCCCCAAATATGGATTAAATCACACACTAGCTGCTTTATCACTTCTGTAACACTGATGCTGAATAATTAGAAGATCTAAAGGTGAGGAGGAGCAGGACTGTGCTAAACACTGCACAAGCATTCACACAGGCCTCAAAAACCAGAGCTGAACAAACCCAAGGATATAAAGATGCAAAAATCATCATTATCACTGTGATTTAGAGTTTAGAGCTGAGATGCCCAAGTAATAAATGGCCTGTTGAAACTTTGAAAGCAAACCGAAAGCAAACATTATTGAATTTGTTAAAAAAAGTAAATAATAAAATGCTGCTACACAGCACATGCAGGAATAACTAAGTTCATTCAATAGTTTGAACAGAGCTTGTTCAAGTGTATCACAGAATGGTTTGGGCTGGAAGGGACCTCTGAAGGTCACTTACTCCAACCCCTCTGCCATGACCAGGGACATCTTTAACTAGATCAGGTTGCTCCAAGCCCTGTCCAACCTGATCTTGAATGTTTCCAGTGATTTCCAGTTTGTCCCCATCTTTCTTATAAGGTCTCTAAGTACTGAAAGGCTGCAATACAGTCTTCTTGGAGCCTTCTCTTTCTCCAGGCTGAACAACCCCAACTCTCTTAGCCTTTCTCACAGAAGAGGTGCTTCATTTCTCTGATTATCTTTGTGGCCCTCCTCTGGACATGCTCTAACAGATTCGTCTTTCCTGTCTGAGGACTCCAAAGCCAGACACAGCTCTCCAGGTGAGGTCTCAAAGTAAAGGGGTAGCATGACCTTCCTCAACCTGCTGGCCACCCTGCTCTGGATGCAGCCCAGGATGTGGTTGACTTCTGGGCCATACATTGTGGGCTCATGTCCAGCTTTCCACTTACCAGTACCTTCAAGCCCTTCTCTGTGGGGCTGCTCTCAATCACATAATTTCACAATCACCTCAGCCTATATTGATAACTGGGGATTGTCCCGACCCAGATGCAGGCCCTTGCAGTTATTTGATTTTTGAAAACAAAAAGTAAATGAAGAACAATGTATCTTCTCTTATTCCAAAATTATTTATTTTTAGGCTTCAAAAACAAAGCTTCTTGCATTATGCATCCTTAAGAGAATCAACATAGGCAAGAATTACGCATCTTGCATTGCATATAATTGTCAGAGTTGACATATACACTCGGTCTTAACAACTGTACTCAGTTCACAATATTCCATTGGAGAGTCTGATCATGGAGGTAAAAAGAAAAGCCCAACACCTTACTGAAGACATTTCTCAGAAAATGGCATATGCACAAAATTTTGAGTTAGTTATTATCAAAGAACAGACACCTTCTTTGACTCAGAAAATCATGAAATTTTTTTGTAGGGAATTTTTATATCATGGATTTAATGTATTCTAACTGTGGGTAGACTCCAAATACAAATTCACTTATAAAAGCATAATTGGAAGGACACTTTCTTCTCCAGAATTGTTGTTAATGCTGATGATTTGCAAGGCAACACTTTGAAGAACTACAGTTACTTTTGTACAACTGTCTGTGATGGAAGTCAAACATCTTCTTGATCAAATTTGATTCTTAAATTCTTGGTAACTCATTGATCTTGAAGTGCAAGTAATTTTCACACTTCAAAGAAGCACAACCCTCTAAGAACAATCAAATTAAGTGCCTCAGCCTATAGGAACTGCAACAACATTCATCCATTACCTGTCTACATCCCTCAAAGGAAAACCAAAACCTCCATACAAAAAAACCCCAAAACCTCCATACAAATTAAATGGAAAAATAAAAATAAGATACAAGAAAAAAAAGAAAAAAACAACCCTGAACACTCCAATATGAAAAATTTAACACAGTATTTGAAATTTATCATTCACTGAAATATGTATTATATTAGACACTTTTAGTAAGAACTATCCATGTTCTGGACTATGTTCCTCCTACAGCTGTTGCTGTTACCAGACAGATAATATTTCTAGTAAGCAGCAGTTTCTCTTAAAAAGTGCAAAATTTCTAAGTAAAATGGTAATTCCAAGGAGGCTGGTTGCAAATCTTAGAGACTTCTTTGCACCAGGCAGTTATACAGAGGTCCACTCAAGATCAGGATCAAGTGTTCATGAATGCATCACGTCCATCTAAGAGATTTTAAATAGCATGCTGGAAGGGAACATACCTTTTTCCACTCTAAGATGAATCTCGTGTAGCCACTACCCTAAGTGAACAGTAAGAAAGCTGCCCAGCATCACAAGATTTGTGACAACATACAAAGTTAAAACCACTGATTTCTTCATTAATGTAAACCTCAGTGATGCAAGAGCTGATGTGGCTGCACATGCCATGCAGATTGCATCATCAAAGACAGGGCTGCAGACTGCATTCCTGTTGGCAAGGCAGGGAAACAGCCAGAGGCATTTCCCATGGGGCCAGCTAAGCTAACAACTGCTGGCCCAATGGCTTTGTGGACATCCAGGTGGGATCTCCTTCTCCCTGTCCAAGTGGAGGAATTTGCTATTCCATTTGTCTCCATGCAGAAAAAAAAACCTAAAGGCCCTTCGCACAGATTACGTAGGTACACAAAATGGTTGATCAGCTGGGGAAGAAGGGGGCGAGGACTGCACTCAGATGTGGTCCCACCATCTTGCCAGAAGCACCTGCCACATCAGCTGTTGCAAACCAAGAGTTAAAGGTCCAAGCACTCCTCCTCCCCTTGTTTCTCTTGCTCCCTTCACAGTAAATCTCTGCTTAATATGCAATCTCAGCTTGAACCTGTGACATAACTAGAGCACGCTGTGTAGCAGATCTCACCATCCTTATGAAGGAGGAATCAGGCAAAGACCCAAGCCAAGCTGTATGTAACCTGCCAAATCCAACATGTCACATCAGCTTTCAGTCAGAATTCAGAAACATTTAAATCTCCCAAATGTGTAGACTTAAAAGTTTTTTAGCCACAGGATTATGGTGTCGGTGTTTCCTGTAATTAACATATGCCCAGGAAATGATGTGATCCTGCACATGAGAGACAACATCGCAAAGAGATTCAGTGTATTTGGCCATACATGATATCTTGCG
>JANIJG010005180.1:0-13415 GCA_024611175.1 Megaceryle torquata | reverse complement strand
GAGAGAGACGGAGAGACACGGAGAGAGACGGAGAGAGACGGAGAGAGACGGAGAGAGACGGAGAGAGACGGAGAGAGACGGAGAGAGTATGGCAACAGATGGGCTCAAGTATGTCCAAAGGACTATGCAAAAGAAAGAATCTAACTTAATTCATTCACTCCTGAAGAGCCACTGGACATGTTACTTCATGTGCTCTAAATAGGAAAGTTATCTGAAACAATGAAATACAGATCTGGTTGGCAGAGCTCCCATAACTTGATAATACTCCTCCATGTCCTGCTGAGTAGCTCTGTTGGGTTAAATCCTTCTATGGTGTTCTAGCAATCTTGGTATATCCGTTTTATCATTTTAAAAACACTGTTGGCATATTTCATACAAAAGATTCATAAGATAAGGGAACACTGACTGCTGGATGCACTCTGCATGCTTCACAGTGCCTTTTATTCCAAGGCATACTCTAAACTTTGTGGGTTAAAGAAAAACAAAACAAAACAAAACCAAACCCCAAAAAACCCAAACAAACAAACAAAATAACACAAAAACCCCACACACAAAACAAACAAAAACCCAAACACAAACAAAAAAACACAAACCCAGCAACAACAACACACAAACAAAAAACCACAAGACCAAGCCCAAAACCAAAACAAAACCAACAACTTCAAGCAGTTAAGGTTCAAGATAAGGCTTTCCTAAATTTAAGTGAGCTAACTTCTGAAAAAGTGCTGCAAAAGACTAGGAAAAAAGAGGGACTACAAATGCACAGCTTTTTCCCCCGAGGAAAAAGTTAGGAGAAGAACACACTATTTTGACACAAGTGAAAACAGTGTCAAATCCCAATTTCAGGCACCACATGGGTCTGTTTTAATTAAAGGTTTATCTGGAGATGTTTGTACTTGTAAAGAGTCATTTCACTTACTACTTCAGTGCAATTACCTCAAATAGAATATGAAAGCATTCAAGGCACTGGTGCTGTGATGCGTTAAAACATTTGCAGTTTCTATGTATCTCAAGCAACCAAGTGAACAGTAGAGCAAGCTGAGTATTAAGAAGTCTGATCAATGCCCTTGAACTTCACTAAAAGGCAGATAGACCAAGTTCTAAATTACATCACTTAAGATTTACATTTCTTGTGAGATAAATAGTGACAGTCAGGATCTGAGTGTTGATTTGTGTTGTTTTTTTTGTTGTTATTATGGTTTTATTGTGTTTTGGGGTTTTTTTTTTTGTTCATTTGTTTGTGGTTTTTAGTTGGTTTTGTTTGTTTGTTTTTAAATTTATTTATCTTTTCATTTTAATATTTGCTGTTAAACTATTTACTTCAATTGACTCAAAGGAAAGAGTGCCACCTACTGAAACAGAAACAGTTTACTACGTTTCCAGAGCTTGGAAATAAAGTGAGTAAGTGGCATTCACTTCTGTAAAAGAAAGTAATTCCGGATTGCATATTCAAATTATAAAGTCCACAGCAGGAAAAAAGGTATAGTGCTTGGGGTTTGGCAGATCCTAATTAAAACCAGACAGAATAGCATAATTTGATGCATATAAGACTTTGAACATGGGCACACAGACCTCTTAAGAGAAAGCTGACATCATGGGAGCACTGTGATCAGAGAGCATGAAGCCATTCTCTCATCTGACTGAGAAACTACAGATGCAGTAGGCATTTCAAAGGACTACAAAAGGCACTTTATGACCTATGTACAAGACAGCAAAATCTACCTTCCTAGGATCAGTCACATTTCTTAAAATTTAATACTTGACATACAGGTTTATACACGTAAGCACTAGTTATCACTCACTTTTCAGTATGTTCTCTACATAAAGCCGAAGTTTCATTACACAGTTCTGCACCCCTAGATCAGTAGAAGCAGCATAAAAAGCACATATTACAAGTCTCAGGTATGCAAATAATTACATTATGTAGAATAAAATTCTTTTGAGCTGATGGTTATCTGAATAGTCTGCAGTTCACATAGTATCACCACTATGGTAACCAATAACATCATGAATACTATGGAAATAAAAGCAACACACAAAACTATCGGCAGCTAAAGGAAAACACAGAGCTAAACATGTTACAGAACTCTTACGATGACATGATTCATCTTTAAGTACTTTTACATCAAACCAGAAATGTTTTCCAATGCCACTTACCGAGTACAAGAAATATCCACCAAAGCCAGTACTGTCCATTGAAATATCCAGTAAAGTAATCTGAAAACTGAAATTCATACACAAGGCTTAGCTGCAGACAGATGACTAAGACACACTTAATGTGCTATGCAAATACAGAAATCACAGAGGAAAAAGCAAATTTAAATAAGTAATATATTGAACTAAAACAAAAACGTGGTATTTTTGTGCAATAATTTAATAAACAAATAATACTTCCAGTGTCACTTGGTCTATGGCAGTTATTTTAAAAGCTCTAAAAAAATATGTATGTGGAAAAAAAAAACAAAACAAAACCACAAACAACCCTAAACTTGTATTACTTGCCAGAATCATGTGATATTTTCTATTATAAGGAATTGCCACTTCTCGATTTTCCTTTTTTCCCCCTCAATGCTTGCCATCCCAAACACATTACAGCAGCCTGCTGCTTCAGATATTAACACCAAAAGCCACATTAGTTTAATCTTATCAGACAGGGATGTTCTGCTGACCCCTCAAAAGAAGAGCTTTTGACCTTCTGTATACCCCCTACTGTTAATCGCTGCCAAGAATACCAGCCCCATAAAGACCCCCAACTCATTAAAGTCTTTTCATTTTCAAACCAGCATTCAGTTCCCAGCAGTGAGCTGAACGCAACTAAATGAACCTTGAAGTGGCATTTCAACTGTTCCTGTTAGTGACCATGGTAGACAGTTTTGTCCTCCCTGTGATGTGGGAGGCAGTTGGAGGGCAGAGTGTGATGGTATTGGAGACAGGTATCTGTGCCTTTACCAGACTCCAGACTGCATGCTTCACTGATAAAAAGGCTAATCAAACATCTCCAAAACTCATATATGAAGCAGGAATGGAGAGATGTGTGAAAAGTTGCCAGAAGGAATAAAGCCTATTTAGTAGTTATGCACACTTTCAGTATATTTACTGCATCCTACCACAGAGTTTCCCATTTGCCATTTCTGGGACATGTCAGCAGTATCAGCCAAGAAATCACATAGTTCAGGCATGTAATTCAGTCTACTCAAAATAAAACAAATGAAGAAATGAAAGAAAAAAAAAAAAAAAAGAGAAGATACCCTAGATATAATACTTGTTTATTTACTTCAAGTAATTGTGCACAGAGATCCACATTTTCTCCAGAATAAAGCCAGATCATGTGAATGCTTTAAGGTTTAATCGTGTACTGTATTCATGTCTATGGGCAATCCAAGAAAAACATATCGAGAAACAGAATTGCTAAGTTGAACTAAAGGATTGGTACTTACGTGATCCCTACATAAATACTAGCATTCTGTGATTTGACAGAGTAAGCATTTCATATTTTGACACTTAATTAAAATATCAAATGAATACTCAATTCCCAGAAAGTTGACAACATTATTACCATCACTTCATTTGATAGTATTTTCAATTCTCTAAACATATATACCAATGCACTTTTTAAAAAGTTACCATTTCATTAAACTGCAAATAAAATTTACTGAAACCAGCAATCAAACGGTGGCCTATGTGCATTACTCTCACACTTTTTTTAGGTAGAAGCAGCCATAGCTGCAGAATTTCCCCAGCAGCAAAACTGCGCTTTTGTTTTTCCTCCTCTTCCTCCTCCCAGTAGAAACTGATACAAGGGAGCATACATGAACCCAGACTGTCTAGACACTATAAAGTTTTGTACACACATGCCTGCTTGTGTGTCACCAGTGAAACAAAATTGTCAACATACACTTTATGAGCTTTCTGCTGTTGTCTCTAGAAAGGGAGACAACACAGGAAGATGATAATTCTTTCCTAAGGAAAAAACCTACCCCTGACATTGTGGAATTGGTCAACTCTAATATTTTAGGATCAGATTATATACAAGAATTTAAATATAGTCCAAACACTTCAATTCTTCAAGGAAGTTTAGCATATATTAATTTTGTGTTTGTTAAGAGCACATTTTCAAGCCAATAGGAATAATAGAACTGATAATGAGCACATTTAGTATGCATCAAGAGAAGCTGATAATATCCCCAGTGAATGCAGAGTTGAAAAATTCATGGCTTCTTGCTCCCTTAAAATAAATTCCATCCCAAACCCTGAGTTCCACCTAAGTACACCTGAAACACATCTGGTCCAGTAGCATTCCCTAGCCCTGGGAAGCTAAAAAAAACCCCACCCCAAAATCTTCCTCAGCTCTAAGAAGGATGCAGGACATGTCCAGGAAGGACCAGGCAATCTCTTCTCTCTACTATCCTTGTACTACCATGCTAAGACCAAATCAGGTTAAGTTACTAGCACACATACAGAAGAAATACAGTAATAACCCAGAGTTTGCAGTTACCCAAAACCTCTTTCTTCATTAGGCAAGATGGCATTTTAAATGTTGTGTGTCTCAGACATGTAGAATTCAAGTTCAGAAAAAATCATTATGTTTCATCTAGCATACACATGTTCAGGTAACTCACTTCCCTTTGGCTAACATAACGTTTCTACAAAGTAACTAGTCTTGCTGTGAAAATATCAAGAAATTGAGGATCTAAGATGGTAAAAATATGACTAGCTTCATATTCAATTTTTGTGTTAATTCAATATGTATCTTACAAGGAAAAAAGAAAATTGGATACAAAGAAGAAATATTTTCTCATTCCCCCTACTCCCCACTGCAACAGGCTGAGCCATTTGTAAATGCTTCATATGGAACCCTAATAATACCAGTGACATTTTAGGTACTTGCTTCATTTCTGTATGCTTTTAAATACTGCTTCAAAGAATGAGTCAGTCTGCATTTATTTTAGTGGAAAGATTAACATAAAATGCTATATCAGATAAAAATAGATGAAGTTTCATCATTAGTAAGCACATATTCATATCTAGCAAGTAAATTCTCTACTTAAGTGGAAGTCAGAGAAAATTCTAGGCACTTTGCTAAGTACCGGAATTTAATATACTGACTTCTATTTCCTTTATTATATATCCTTGAATGAATTGTTATGATTCAGTTCTACAAACAGAATCTGTACAGTGTGAATCAAGAAACATACCCGTACAATGAGAATCCATTTGATCAGGGACAGACCAAATCCACAAATTGCACCATACCTTCCAGCTATGGTATTTGTTATACAGAAAGATAAGCAAAATCCAATCCAGTTGAAAATAAATGCCACTATAAAATAAAAGAAACAGGAGCTTCTGTTAATCTGTATAGCTAAGCAAAC
The DNA here is from genome assembly GCA_024611175.1 of Megaceryle torquata. NCBI lineage: Eukaryota > Metazoa > Chordata > Aves > Coraciiformes > Cerylidae > Megaceryle > Megaceryle torquata. Next base: position 8,043 of record JANIJG010005180.1, on the reverse strand, counting down.
AGACTTAACATTAATTTCACTTTTTAACCAATAAGGACATGCCTACACTGTCAGTAATTTCCTTCTGGTAATTCAGGCTTTCAGAGATTGACTTTGAAAGCCCAAAGATTCCCCATGCTATAGTCACTTAATAACAAAGCAAATGGTTCCTTTAAACAGGAAAAAATTCCAACACAAAAGAAAGTGTTACATTGCAAAGGAAATCTATCCAGATGACACTAAAGACATGAAGAGTAAATGCAAAGGACTATAATATACAAGACTGGGATTAAAACAAAGAAAAAAAGACTTGCTGCCCTTTTATAACCAAAATTATAGTTATATGCACACATATGTGCATGTATCAAGGCTGCACATTCAGCTTTATCCAGTTTGCATCAAACAGAAGTAAAGTATCCGTTCGTGCTCTGTAAACGTAGTACAGAAATGAGAAATTGACAAGCTGATGTTTCATTGTTTACTGTCTTCTCTTTTAGATCTCTGTTAAGCATAAGATATAAAAAGCTGTGGAAGTTTTACATCAGAGTTTCAGAAATCAAGAAGCAAAAAGGACGTTGAGCAACTACCAATGTTACTTCTGTTAACACTTTTACACAACTCCCAGTAGTTTTACCATATAAAGTTTCATATCTGCATACATACTTAACAGTCAACAGCATCATCTGTACTGACTGATCTTTAAGGTCCCTTCTAATCCAAACCATTCTATGGTTAGGAATATAAATTTGGTCAGTGTTTTTCTTAAACATTAGTTTGTGAGGATTATCTATAAAGAGTTGTTGTTGTTGTTGTTTAAAAACTTGTTACAACCCCTCCAATAATCCACATGAAGATGCAATGATTTGCTCACAAATGCAAAATTAGTCTGTAAAACTGCAGTGGGATCCCATGAACTGTAAAGGTATTAAAGTTCCAAGAGAAGTTTTGGAAGACTTTACATCAACACAGTCATTTTGAATAAGTGAGGAAAACATTCTACCTCAGACAGAACCATAGGTAGTAGATGATGGCTATAAGAAAGCTTACTTTTATGCTAATTACTAATTTGAAAAAAAAAAACAAACAACACCCTAACAAACAAAAAAACACAACATCAAAAAAACCCACAACTCTGAATAAATGCTGATCCAAATCAGTATATGTAGAGAACAAAATAAAATAAAATAAAAACAAAAAACAAAAAACAAACCAAACCAAAAAGCACAACAAACAAACAAATCAAAAGCAAAGCACACACACACACATTTAAAAAAAAAAAAACAACAAACAAAACCAAACAAACACAAAAGCAGAGAGAGCATTTCTATTATATAAGAACTACACTGGACCCTAACATTTATCCATCTTCACAAACTCAAGAAAAGCATTTACATTTGAGAAAGCTTGGATACATTGTTTTGAAAATAGAATTCCCCTATTTTAAGCAAGTTCTCCAAATCCACCATACTTTCAAGAGTAACATAGTTCAGAAGCTAGTTCTTCAACACATCTCCCTTCCTGTCTCAGCATAACAGCTTACTGCTCTCTCTCCCCACTACTCAAGCAGCAAAGAATGATTTCAATTGTGGCTCCAAAGATAGGCAGGCAAAAAAGGAGAGAAGATAGCCATGTTTCTAATACACTATGCAGACTAGAGAAATTCTTGGAATACTTACAATTTTAATAGGTACATATATAAAAATCCTTATTTTTTAAACACCTGAACTAATTTGTACATGCATTATAAAAATTAGATTTCCCAATCATAAATATAGTAAGGAGGGGGGAATTATTTCTAATGATCAAAGTTGAACATGGTGACAATTTTACCCTCTGTGCAATTTGACCTAAAGTAATATTCAAAATAGAATCCACAGTCACTGGATTAGTATTAGGTGGATATTTAACACTGAGGTGTTTGCCCAAATCCTGAAAACAAAGGTTATCACCATGTTCCAGTGTTATTCACAATAGCTTTTTGTCCTTTAACCAGTGTACTGTTCCATCAAGTTATATAACCAGACAATGCAAGTAGGAAAAAAAAGGCCTAAATTATACAGAAGTTGTCAACTACACAAGTTCACATACCCCAACAAAACTGGACTATATATGAAAGAAATATCTCACTATTCCAGTTTCAATTTCTAACCATCCACTAGGAAAATTCAGCAGTGAGGACCTAATGACAATTCCCTGTCTTTAGCACTATGAGGAAGGTATTGCTTCCACCTCTGCAAAACCTAGGAAACTTATTGGGGAGACTCTCCCAACATTGCCAAGGTGATGCATCATTTTAACAAACTTAAAATAGGCAACAATAATGTCTACATGTTTTCAATCTTTCCCATCACTTCTCTCTCACCTCCCCTGTGTTCTGTGGCTAATCCAAAAATCATCTTCATCATCTCATTCTGGTTGCAAAATCCATTATTTTTATTTCCTTTCAGAAATGCATCTCCATCTTCTAAGCAGACTGCAACAAATAATATTTTTATCTATCTTCCAAATGTTTTTCTCCACATCAAGATCAGCCTCATCTACCTATCTGTATCTTTTTCCACAATGATTTCCACGTATGTTCTTCCTCCTGCAGTCATACAGGTTGAGCTTTGAGGCCTATGCTGCATCTGCTTAAAAGTTAATTTTTTTTCTATATGATTTCTGCCTCACATAGTTATTGAAATAAAAGTTGTATTGCCACAGAGAAACCACAGCACAAGTTTCTCCACCAAACTGAGAGAAAATACAATGGACAGAAGACAGACTAGTAAAAGGAAACATCTACAATTTTATCTTGATTTATCTACTTCCTTCTCTAACAGACACAACTAAGTCCTCATGTCAGCTTCTTGCTGCAACAAAATGCAATCCTCTACTGCTTGCCTGCATCCACTCACTCAGTGAAGTGTAAATGACACTGTAAATCACCTCATCCTTCAGACTGCTTCAGCTCCCCATGATGTTCTCATACAATGTTCCCAGACTGACAGTAATACACACAATCATAAAGATGAAAAACATCCCTAAAAAGGAGATAGCAAGTCTAACAATCTGCTACAACCACATTGAGTTTTAGACTAAAGCATTTTAACTATTGCTTACCCAGCCTCTTCTTAAGCTTCTATGGACAGATTCAGCATGAAAATCAAGCCTTTTGGGTATTGACAGGGGTAGATTTACAATTAGACTTGATCTTATCCAACCTAAATGATTCTATGATTCAATTCTGTGACAGTTCTTTGCTCTATAACTGTTACAGCTGCATTAAAAATGTAAACTACCATCTCAGAAATTCAGAAATTTCTCTTTTTTGTTGTGCATAACAAAAAAACCCAAAACCCAAAAAATAAAAAAATCACTCTGAGAAACTCACCTATTAACAGCTTCCTTTGACATTCTGAGAAGTATATGATGTGCTGTATAAGGCACAGCTGACTTAAAAATACATAATAGAAAAATATATTTATAAGTGGCCTGGTAGCAAAATCTGCTGCATTTTACATTCATAACAAAATTAATATATTCACTACTATATTCATTTACCTCAAAATCACAACAAACACCAGCCCTGACCATTAAAGAGCAGATTCTCCTCTCACCAACATAATCATAGATTTCAAGAGCAACTTAATTTCTTAAAACACATGATTTTGCCATATATTAGAAGTAAAACCAGCTTGTTTTCCAGATTTTTACACCAAATCTCTGAATCAAGTGCTAAAGCAAAGAACCCACCTGTTAATGCAAAGAACTTTTGTTCTTTAGAATATATTGTCTCGTTCTATATAGTTATGCTGAACAGAACAGCTGTTTACAACTCAGATGGAAAACGAGTTTGTAACTTGCACACACCAAGCTACTAAACCAAACAAAAACCCCAAACAGATCTGGCCACTAGATGGCCTCTGGAGAGCAATTTTATGCAATTTGGGCAGCTACCACTAGATGGTAGCTACAATCCCTGGCTGATTACAATATGCAGTTAAACTCAGTAAAAAATGTATTTTATTATATACTTCAGTTGAATAAAATGGAATTTAAAAAAGCTAACTTCACTGTTTTATATTTAAAACAAAGGCAGCCTGCCCCTGACACCCTCCTAAGATCTCTCTACCATCACTGTACATAACAGTCACAGGAGAAGGTGGGAGCAAGCCATTAGTTCCATGCTCCTCTCACTAGAGAACAGTTCCTGACACTGTTCTCCACCATTTTAACTGAGGGAACGTATTCTAGGCTCTCAGGGATCTGCCACCTCTACTTTCACTCTTTACACATATCCCACTCAGAAAAAACCAAACAAAACACAGCAAAACAAACAAACAACCAATACAAAACAAACAACCCCCCACCACACACACACAAAAACAACAACCAAAAGATAGCCATACTGTAATTTTATTTTAATTCCTGCTTTCTTAAATCTACATCAACTTTATGCCAAGTTTTATCTCCTTATTTGAGGGACAGAAATACACCACCCACTATTATGAGCTACCCTTATTAAGTTAAGCTCATTTTTCATTTAGTTCTCTAATTTCCCTAAGAAAAAATACTGAAAATTAATATTACAGGTCTATAAAAGCTATGAGGCTTTGTGAACTCCTTGTACGCTGAGCACAAATAACAAATAAACTTTATCAATTTCCATACATAACTGGTATCCATAACAGCCAACACAGATCCCAATTAAGCATACACTTGCATAAATATCTTGCAATGTGCTTTATATGCATTTTATTCATAGGCACAAATGGCAGCAGTCTCAGCACAATCAAGAAAAAAATATGAACTATGGAGTATTTTTGCCAAATGTGTAAAATTAGTGCTCTGTGCAGTCAGTCTCAACTAAACAAGTACTTGAAAAGAAAGTTTTCAGTTTATCCAAGTAAACATCTGCATTCTTGAAGGTGGATACAAGGTTCTGGACAAGCAGTTTTGGACAACTGCATGTAATGTTGGAGCCTTGGATTGTGGTTCAGCTTTTCCTTAGCAGGATTTTTAGTACTGCTGTGCTCCTAGCTGCAAGCCAACAAGTCTGTTTTCAGCTGTGATTTTAAGGACTTAAAACATACTAAAAGCCAATGATCCACTTGACTTTCAAGTGCAGTACTAGTGAAGGCCTGAACCAGGATTTAAAAGCAAGAACAAGTTTGCACAATAACAGAACATAAACAGGTTAAATACAAAAAGTTGTAGCACATAGGGAAGGGGAAAAAAAGGAAAAAGAAAAATGAAGCCATACACCCCTTTGCTCCCAATATATATTCTTTCTATGCTCCAGCTACAGAAAGAGGTCAGACTACAAAACTCACTTCATTACTCTTTATATGTAATTAGATTTGGCTATGTGAGCTAGGCATATATATTTTTATCCCAAGATGAAAGCACAGCATTATCCTAGTACGTTGTACACCAACATGAAAAAGACTTCTGTGAAAGTTTCGTAGCCAACATTTGTAACAGTAAAGAACTAAGATGAGATCTAGATTTAAAGACATTAAAGATTATTTTGGTAGATAATTGCAATTGGCAAAATGAAGGAGCTTCTTTCTAGAAGTAACTTATAGTGGCTAAATCTAACGTTGCTCAATGTGGTACATAAGTTACAAGACATGCACAGTACACACACAGTACCTGAAGAAGTGCTATAGTAGTGCTGGCCTCAATCAGACGATACCTGAAGACAGTACATGTGTACATGCTAGTGGTTACTTCAACATGAAAATGAGCATGGTTGGACTTGTTCCAAAAATTTACCCACAGCTATTTAATTCACTACACAAACATCAGCAACTTTCATATGCCACATCATCTCAATTTTTTTTTTCTACTTAAAAAGCAATTGCCAGATCTCTGTGATCAAATTCAAGTTGGCAGTCCAACTAGAATATGACATTTTCTCAATTCACAGGTATCGGTGCAGCCTTGCTATGCCTAAAACCATTTATTATGATTTTGCTTTATTTATTTTGCCTTATTTGTGACAGATGCCCCAGGGAAAGGAAAAAAAAAAAAGTTTTACATATTTACTACATCTGGAACAGGAAGTGTTTGTATCTGTGTAAAGATTAAAAAAAAAAATCCATTCATTACAGTATATAAATGCAGTTTATCACAGCTATTTTTTACATTCCATAAAAAAAAAGTACAATTAATATATACCTCAGTAGGTCTGCAATACAAGATAACTTACTGAAAAATGCCAACATGAAGATGCCATCATTGCCCACTCTAAGCTGATCTGCATCACTGAAATCATCTCGTGGTGGATACTCTTCTTCCTGGATTTACAGGTTAGTGATAATTTAGTGAGAAATTTATTTTAGAATAACTATCTGTAGGATTAAAGTATTGATTATGTTTCTAAAGCCAGAAGAAAATTGACATTTTCATAACATGTCCATATCAAGGAAGTTTAAAAGAAAAATAATTCATATCTATAAACCAAGTGTTATTTATTGCTTATACTGACAAAGCCCAAATTTTCTGTAAAAGTTTCAGCAGAAGATATGTACATACTGCCTATGCATTTTAAATGAAGCTAAAAATTACTTCAGATAACAATCAAAAATATCAGGAATATTTTTTTTTTTTTTACCGTAACTACCTTGACATGCAGCCACGCTATCACATATTTGAAAAAGTCACTGTTCTCTTTTTTTTTTTTTTCTGCCAGAAAAGTCTTTTAATGCTTCCTAAAATGTAGAATACAGTTTTATTATAAGGTTAGTACCTTAAAATAAACTGCTGATGCAATAGCACTGCACTAACCACTTTGACCATCCAATAACCCACAGAAAAACATGGCAAAGCAAGGAAAGCCTTCTTGGACACTAGAGGGCCTGATGAGCACACAAAGTGCTTAAAAGTCTTCTGCCCTCAAAAAGCACGGTACTTTGAAACAAACAAAAGTAAGGCGATGTCAGTCAAAACAATACAAAGATTTCTCCCTTCGTGACAAAATAACAGACGTTGCAATACTGAAAGTACGAGTTTCTTTTGTTTTTCAGTACTTGATTTTCAATAGAACTCAGTAGATCTCACCTATGCGGTTCTGTGCACAAAGTCTAACATTGCTGCAACTGTACACTGGGAAACATAAAAGTTTTCCATGGTGACTGCACTTACTAAACAACCTGATGAAACCTGTAAAACCAGTTAAATACACCACTTTTATACTTAAATGAATAACATCAAAACAATGAAAGACAATACAAATTAAATAATGCTGTGAGTAGCATAAGTAATACAGTTGACATAATCATGAGTAACAATCTTTTTCTATTTTTTTTCTCCAATTAATCATAATTTATTAGAACTGAAAAAAGAAATGACCTATTAAAAAAAAAAAAGAAATCAATGAAGATCAGTTCAAGTGAGATACCTTAAGCTGCTTCACCCACAGCAAACACTACTACAACAATGCCATTCTGATTTTAAAACATTATTCAGCTGCTGTACCAAATGTTATTTTGTACATGAAGTTCGTAACTAAAAGGGCATTAAACAATCACAGTAATCTAAAACTCTTGTCATGTGATTGACATGCTCACCTTTGTCAACACAGTGAAATAATTTACGAGGGTATAGTGATTATGGTTAAAAATGTGCTAAAGGCAACCGTACCAAAAAAAGGCAGTCAGCTTTACTCTTCACAACACAGTAATTAAATTCCAGCTGTGCACTTTGTTTCAGAATAATTAAGCAAGACTCTGTATCAGATAACTTACTTTAAAAACCCTGCTATTCACATAGACAGTTCTAAGGAAAGCACAAAAAGCTAGCTGAACAACAATCTGAAATGGCTACAATTTAACTTGACATAATTTCATATGTCCCTAAATGGTCACCTTAAGTGACTATGGAAGTTTATTTAGCTCAACTCTGCTGCAGCTACAAGACTGATGGGAGGAAGAGAAGGAAGGGCTGAAAATGCAAAAAAAAAAAAAAAAAAAAAAAAAAAAAAAGGGTGCATTTTAATGTTTTTTTTTCCAAAAAATTTGCCCATAAAAGTTCTTTTTTTGGGGCAGGGAACAAAAAATATTTTTAATTATTTAAAGG